>KL660395.1:0-112708 GCA_000732775.1 Stachybotrys chlorohalonatus IBT 40285 | reverse complement strand
GCCCTCGATCTCTCCTCCAAGATGGCGCCCAAGGATATGCGAAGAGCCGACCTGGGTGCGTTGCCCTGACCCATTTCTCCCGGCGCCTGCGCGAGCCGGCCCCTACAATGGGCGTTGACGAGCTGACAAAAAAAAAACAAACCAACAGCTGTGCCGTACCAAGAGCCACCGCCAAAGAGCGAGGCGGCAGAGTTGAGCTCGACAATGTCGTCGACGCTGCCGATGGCGGCCATGTTTATGCGCAACAAGTTCATCGGATGGTACGTTTTCGCGACTCACGAGTGCGGGTTAGGAGTGATGGAGGGTGCGAAGTGCGGCCGATACGAGTACCATTGCCCAGTCTCTTGGGATTGATGGAGTCATGCGATTGGAAAGCGAGAATCTCTGGAATGGTGCTGACATGGACCTGCTTAGGATTGCGGTCGTCTACTCCATCCAGACGTGGCTGGGCGAGAGCGAGGAATCGAGAAAGAACGCTACCACTCCGGGATACCTCAACGTTGGCATGGCATGTGAGTAGCAGCGATCTTGGGTTGCTTGGGTTTCTCAGCTTGTACTGACGTGCCGTACCTTTTCTAGTCATGTCCCTGATCGTCAACTACCTGCCTCTATTCCTACCTCCGCCGGCTACCCGCGCTGCCTAAGCTTGGGCTATCGGTCGAATCCGAGCAGCTGTATAATCGTCGTGGATTGGGGGCGTATGAAAAATTCTGGCTAGGGCAGGATAGATGCCGAGGCACGAATGGGAAATGATCGAGCGGGTACGGCATCGGCATACTACAAAGGACTCAGCTTGGGGCTTCAGGTAATTGGCCCGGACGGGCAGGATACGGCGGACAAGTCAGGAGTTGTACGGGCCGAAGGACGATTTTGGAAATGTGAAGATAGGTTGTGTGCTCTGTAAATGTCAAGAGGCTCGTTGCGAATAACGGCATTGCCACTCTCCAACCCCCTCGGACAGGGCAGACTCCGGGACGGGAAGTTGTGCCGCGATTGATCTTCACGCTCCCTGTCGGATCCTGCAGAAACGTGAGCTCCGGACCACACACGCCGCCAAGCAGTCCAGTATTCGGCGCCAAACGTTACGTCCTCACCTAGGTGCCTTCGAGCTTCCCAGCTGCCCCGTAACAGCCAGATCGTAAACTGAGAGGTGAAGACTATATGTGTCCCCGTTATTGCCCCGTTTCCAGGGAGACTAAACGGTTCGTCGTGTTTCAAGGACGCTGAAACCAGGGCCCGTCGCGGCGCTGTTTTAGCAGCGTATGGGGCTACCACCCATCGAACGGCTCAGTGGCTGCCCCCACCGCCCCCTACTGTAGACGCCAAACCCTCCATCTCCATCCCCTGAGCCTCTGTCCATTTCCCTCCTTCTCCTTGTGCATTCGTCCTGGCCTTGCCCGGAATTTTGTTTCCCTCGTTACGCCGTGAACACCAACGTCTCCCTTCTCTTCTACTCGCTTCTATTGATACCATTTTTTTTTTAATCGGTCTGTGACTGTTCATGTGAAGCGCGAGCCGCTACGTGCCTTGGGTTCTTCTTCTTTCCAAATTTCCAATCCCTTCGGCATCAAAAATGAGATCTACCACATTCGTGGCCGTGCTGTTGAGCGCTGTTTCCTTGGCCAGCGCCGACATTGTCATCACCCCCATCAGGTCGGACCAGATCGTGGAAAGGGTCGACGGCGACTGCTTCTTCGGCGTCGTAACGGCTCAGGGCTGCGGGTATGTGCTTGATGCGTCCCTACATATCCTACTCTCCGTGTTGCTGACCCTCAAATTCCAGGCCGAAGCGCGATTGAGCGGTTTGCAGAGACATGCCGCATAGGGAGGGCACGGGGCTACGTACGGCGTTCTTTGCCCACTCGCAAGGCTGCGGGATCAAGTGCTCCGTATCGAACTGCGCAGCGCGGAGACGATTGCCGGATGCTTCTACGCGCCTGCGAGGCGTAGGGTTTGACCCTCAAGAGGACGACGCAGCGGCTTCCGTTTGGAATACAAGTCCAAGGCCCCGTTCGCATGGAGCGGCAGGCTCTTCCAGAGGTTGCCCGAGGCGCAGGCTTGACGCCAACATACCCGTTATACAGTGTTCAGATATCGCTTTTACATATACCATTTTCACATCATCATATTATCATATCATCATATCAATCACCAATGGGAGGAGCATACAACTTTCTTTTTTAGACTTTTCAAATTCGATACATCAATGACTTCGAGCATTGGCCTATTACCCTGCCCGGGCGTGTGTAGAAGACAGACCATGACTATGGCCTCGCTCGTCCTCGGACACTCCTTCATGACAGCCAAAACCTGAGCAACACGGAAATACGAGTGAAGGCGTTAGAGTGTTCCAACAGACCTTCATATCGACGTGAAATGCATTTGACTTGAAATATGAGCCTGTCCACCGTAAGGTCACGGGTCAGACAAAGCTACGCAGAACCGTGCTCGACAAAACTGCCAAGGACCTGATGGCGCCATTGTAAACTTCATCTCAGCAGCGCGAGCTCAATCCTCAAGCATTTGTAGTATTCGTTCCCGCCGTTGTCTAACTTCGCTTGATGGAACAACACCAGAGACTCACCTGTCCTACGCGACCACATACCGTACATATCTTGAGCAACTCACTCCAACAACTCCATGCTGCGTAAACCCATAATTTAGACTATATGGATTTTTTTTTTCGTCGTCTACCGGGCAAAGAGATTCAGACTCGTCCTCTGCTGCGCGCATGCTGTCGTGAGAAGCGTCAAGAAAGACGAAAAGGTAAGCTATCGCCTCATCCAAGGACCAGCCTACGGTCTCGTCTATTCTCAACCTTTCGACCTGTCTCAGGCCGTACTTGGGCGGTTAAGGAGGCGACAGTGTGGGTTTGGATGTTCTGCTGCGCTTCAACGTGCCTGCGGCATTGGGCTGCACCACCACCACCCCCCCCCCAATGAGGCTGATACACTGGTATGTTTCGTGGTGGGACAGTCTGACCTGGTCTTTCGGCCGTCCCTTTACGCGCTCACCCGTCATGTCGTCCCAGAGCTCTAAACATCGCGGGTTTGCTTAAGATGGGCTGCGTTACAGAAATATCTAAGCTGTTTGGTCAGAAACGACTCAGCTACCAGACTAATGTCGGCCACAGCAGCCATGTATGGATTCTTAGACAGTCACAGGAAATTTTCAACTGAAGCGTCCACTCCTCTTCCATTAGAACAAAATAAAAAGGCCCTTCACAAAGTCTAGCTATTGCAACAGTGAGCCGTCAGTGTCTGTGGCCGTAACTTCGTGAAGCACCCGTATCCAACCTTCTAGCTCATGTCCGCCTAATCCCAGACACAAGATGTAGGCATAGGCCTAATCACTTCTCTATTAACAATCCTAGGTCCAAACAAGACGCCAGGCAACAAGAGCCGCCGGGGGAACAAGGCCGAGTCAAGCTCAAAGCAAAGCTCATCCGCAGGCAGCATTGATCCAGAAAAACACGTAACAAGTACCATGTTACGGATCGGGTATTGTCACATCGTCACACCATGTGTGTGCTTTCCCTCCAGCTCATCATGACAGCTCGGCCACACACTGGGCCGTTTGGCTGTTGCAGGCATCGAGAGTCACCCCGGCAAGACTTCCGGAGTTAACCGCGTCGGAGCATTGATTGTTCTGAATGTCGCAAGCCCGTTGTACAGCGGCAGCCTTGTTGACGAAGCTGTTTCCATTCACGCCGAAGGGTCGGTTGCTGTCGCCGGTATCCACAACCTCCGGGGCCGCGATGCCGCCGACTGCGGAAGCAGCCGATGCTCCTCCACTACCACCGCCTCCTCCATTATTGTCTGCCCCCTCGGCCGCCCCCGAATCGTCCCCTGAACCGTCCCCGGCCTGGTTGTTATTATCAGCGCCCGCCCCGTCTTGAGCGCCGTCAGACTCACCACCGCCGTTCTGACCGCCGTTCTGGCCGGCATTCTGACCGTCGTTCTGACCACCGGCATTCTGATCGCCGTTCTGGCCACCATTCTGACCGTCGTTCTGACCACCGGCATTCTGATCGCCGTTCTGGCCACCATTCTGACCGTCGTTCTGACCATCGGCATTCTGGTCGCCGTTCTGGCCACCATTCTGACCGTCGTTCTGACCACCGGCATTCTGGTCGCCGTTCTGACCACCATTCTGACCGTCGTTCTGACCACCGGCATTCTGGTCGCCGTTCTGACCACCATTCTGACCGTCGTTCTGACCGCCGGCATTCTGATCGCCGTTCTGGCCGCCGTTCTGGCCATCTTGATTCTGCCCGGCTCCGTTGTCCTGGTTGCCGTTGTTACCTCCATTGTTGTCACCGCCGTTATTGCCTCCGTTACCGCCAACAGTGAAGCGGACGCAGTCGTCCTGGGCACCGCGTTGAGCAACGGGCATGAGAACAGGCTGGTGGTTGGCAGCAGCGGCCATGGTGCAGACGCGGTAGTTACCCTCCGGGAGGCCACCTTCGACAGCAGCAGAGAGCAGTCCCTGGCCGTTGCCAGCATCGTTGACGCCCTTGAAGAAGGCAAAGACGGTTGGGTCCATGGGTTGAGTGGGGTTGAGCGAGTCGCCCGTGTCCTGTACCGTGATGTGAGTGTGGCCAATGATGTTGCCGCCACCGTCGAGATCTTGGGGAGCAGAGTAGTAGGTGGAGGTGGCATTTGTGAAGGAGCCTGGAGCAAAGTTGATCATTTGAACCTGGATATCAAAGTCCTGGTTGGCTGCGATGTTTTCGCCGTTCTGGGGCGACACAAATACGGTTGAGGGCATGTTGTTGGTGGAAGGGATCTTGCCCATAGCTAAAGAGAATAAGACAGTGTACCAGGATAGAGAGGCTAGAGATACGTACGAATACCGTTGCAAGAACCACCTCGTACTTGCTCACCATTGGTAAGCTGTGAACCCTCGCAGAAGTTGATGAAGTTGCTGTCGTCACTGTATACTATCAGCCTGTGTCCGTTCTCCAAGGGGTCAGGTAAGCACTCACGTGGCAGAGGCAGCTTGGCCATCGGCTCCTGGGTTCTGTCCATCCTGTTGCGACCCGGTCTGGACGTTGGCGGCATTCAAGGTGATGGCGCCACCGCCGCCATTGTTGTTGTTGTTGTCGTTGCCTCCATTGTTACCCCCGTTGTTTCCGCCATCGTTGTTGTTGTTGCCATCGTTATTTCCTCCGTTGAATCCACCGTTATTCCCTCCGTTGAATCCACCGTTGCGATTTTGGCGCTTTTGCAGAGCTCGGCTGAAAGGAGATCTGCGATGAGCGACGGCAGCATCGGCAGCGGCTGCCAACGCCAGGACGGCAAGGAAGTTCTTCAGCTGCATGTTGTGCTAAGTGCCAAAGAGCCTTGGGAGTGAAGATGCTGAGAAGTAAGAAGAGTAGCTGTTGAAGGAAGTGGTACCAGACCGGTAGAAAGAAAGCAAAGAGTTAAAGCGGTAAGAAGAGAATGAAGAAAGGTCCCAGACCGGAAAGGCAACGGCTTGAGCCAAAGGAGCGAATGGAAATACAATGCCAGCGTTGTAGTTGAGAAGAGAGAAAAGAAGGGACGAGAGGAAGAGACCGGAAGAGGAGCTTGGGAGGATAGTTAAGAAGGTCTGCGTTCGAGGGGTGGCAGTCTTTGTAACAAATAGTCATCCAGATGCCAAGGGCCATGCGTTCAAAGTCCGGACGGACAGGTTTGACGAGACGGCTTGGCCCAGGTCCGTGACTGATGGGCGGCCGGGTTTCCCGCCTTGAAGGCAGGGGTCGCAGAGCATGGCCAACCCAGAGTAGAGATTCCATGCTCAGCTCTTCTCAAACACGCCGCGGGGATCCTCGAGCAGGAAGGAAGAGGGGGGGGTAGACCAGACGAGCACCGCGGTAGAGATGGTAGTGGCCTGGGGTCCGTCTGAAGGGAGTGGGATCCGAGACGGCCTCACGGGTGTGAGAAGCCCGAGGGGGTGGGTATCCACGGTCGTCCGACACAGGAACGGTGCCTGTGCATCTGTACTGTGTATCAGCGCCCTGGGTTGAGATCATGGGCGGCTCAGCCTACACTGGAGCAGGAGCAGGGGTGAAGTTGCGAAACCGTGGGCCAGAGGGGATGGTGGCTTGCCCAAGCGTGGAAGCGGTTCGGCAGTCCATGGCTGGGTCTGGCCCATAGAACAGGGCACACGGCGTAGCCACTAGGTAACCAGGCTCAGACGTCCAACTCTGCTTAACGGCTGCTGCGGTTCGTCGAAGTCCTCGAGGGTCGACGACGTGGTCCTGGTGGTTGCTAGCATTCATTGTTGGTCTGACGTGGGTGCTGTGGAAAGGGGCGGTGGAGCACAAGTCCCCATGCGACACTGCGAGCCGCAGGCGCGTCTGGGGTAGCCCGTGGGCCCCCTGTAGCCCTGCAGAAATTGCCCGCCCAGCCAATGGCAACGCCCGAAGCCCTGCCGCGCTCGAGCCTGGAGCGTTTCGCTTCCGACATTAATGAAGCGGCTCTGAGACGGCAGCGTCGGAGGTTCCCTCCTAGAGTCCACTTCCCGTCCCTTCCCCCTGGCTGAGGTACCTACAGCAGCCTGCCCCTCCCCCCCCCGTTAAGCCACCTCCAGAGATGGGACGAAGCCGCGGCTTCAGCTACCTTGGACACGCCGTAGGGGACACACAAACGTTGGATATTCGGATGATGCATACCGCAAGTGCAGCGATCGGCATTGCACGTCTCGCCTATCGGCCAACAGGCGGCCGTAGGCGCCGGTGAGCATCGTAGTGCTCCCGTCTTGCAGACACGCAGCGCATAAACACCCATCCCTTCCAGCCAATCGTTCAGCCGACCAACGACTGGATCAGAAGACTCTGGAGCGTTGGCAGTGGCGGCTATTGCTTCCATCAATGCCGTGGTCTTTTTCCGTTTTTCTTTCTCTGCCGCCAGGTACTGAGACGTCCATGTCCATAGACTCGGTGGCTTCACCAAAAGTTCCGCGAACGGCGTTTAGCATTGCCATTTTCCTGCTCGTCGCCGATCATGACCAACAGGCGTTTCTCGCAGCCCGTCGCAGAATTGGGCACGGAGGCCACGGAACGTACTCTGTAGAACCTTGGCTCAGCTCCTCTCTGTGGGCAGGGTCGAAACAGCCTCATCCTGGGCCTCCAAACCGACGGAAAGTTTTACAGCCCTCAAGGGCACCAGGCACACACACACGCATGGCCTGATGAGGACCTTGCAAACTCTCTCTAATCCTCCCACCGTCTCTCGACCCGGCGTGTTCGGCTGCCCTCGACGAGGGAGCCGTTGTTCCAGAATCGTGTGTTCCCCGTCTTGGCGACTTGGGACCTTGTCGCCTTAAAGGGACGATTCTCGAAGTGTCGAGCTGTTCCTCCGGGTCCTTTTGCGTGCCATGCCTACGGCTTATTCTACCATGCCTGTGCCTTGCAGCCTTAGTCCTCGCTTCAAAGCACGTCTGATCCTGCCAAGTCTGTCGATCTGCGTGCAGGGAGCCAGCAAACGATGCAATTTCCCGTCACGGAGTTTGTAAGAGATCCACGAAATGGTTCGATTTTTTACAGCGGGTACTGCTACTGCCGGCAATCGTCTTTGCAGGTGGAAAGCTACGCTTGGTTCGTCTTCGGTGCTTGCAACAAGGTTGAAAAGACTTCAACGGCAGATGTCAATTGCGTATCTTGAGGATATTCAACCGCACCTGGTACGAAGAGTGATGATTGAAAGGCTACGGCAAGGTCATGGCCAAGGCTGATATGCCATGTCTTTGCGGAAACGTCGTTAGTATTTGTTTCAATAATCAAGCCTTACGTTGAGACCAGGCTGTTACAAGCAAACGAAGCATTCCCGTTTACAGTCATGTTTCCGTCTCCGCATTGGTCTGTGGCGTTGCTGAACCATTCCAGTCAACAAGTTGGTCCCATTCTGTCATCCGAAGTTTGGAATCAACTCAAACGAGTTTCACTTGGTTGAAGAACCCTTTTCTCCAGCTACCCCTTCCAATGGACAATGCGTCCCGTGTGATACGTCTCAGAACCCCCATCATGCCTATACGGAAGTGCTGAAACACGCTCTTGGCCGGGGCACGAAACCGCTGTTTGCAACAGCTTGGCCGCCCAGCCTCCACGGAAGAGCCGCCTCTGCAGCATAATGAAGGGCAATCCGTGCTGGTCCCAACGCTGCCGTTTGCGCCCATACTCGGGACCAATCTGAGCCGTCAATCAGGCGAAGACTGTGCCAGCTGCGCAGCGGGGAGGTCTAGTGCCGCCCTCTGTGGCATAATAGGCTCAAATATAACTTCATGCCCTTCCCAAGCTTTACGGTGCAATGGTCGAATTGTGCAGAAGCGCGCGGAAGACAACGCCCGTCGGTGCGGTAGCGACACCAGTAAATAACGAACCATCATGAATTCCGCTCATATCTATCATACCCTCTAGAGCTCTTCCGACATAGGCATGGTATCCAACTGGGCTTCGTAGTGAGAGGCAATCTGGTCCAGCCAAGCTGCCATCCTGTATCCTGCGCGAGCGACCTGTTTCTCCACCACAGGACCGGCTTTTTCGAAGTAATCACCTCCCAGCTCCTGGCCTACGATGGCATGAGCGCCTTCGGGCAGGACTACAGATCCCGAGTCAGTGTGTGTCCATGAACTGAAGACGCAGATGAGTTGTAGGTAACTTACCATGTGAGCACACGAGAGCATTACACTCCCTTGACCACGCCATGGCCGTCGCCATGGGGTCGGCGAAATCAAGGTCCTTCAGCCATGTCTCCTTCTCTTCCGCGAACTTGCCGTCCTGGATCTCAACGGCCAGTTGGTTCGCCCACTTCAATGCCAAGGGGTACGGCTTGCCGTGCAGGCCACCGATCCATTTCTCAGCAATGGAGCTGTCCCAAACGTGGTGGAGGTTGTAATTGCGTCCGTCAAAGTTGACATAGATCCCATTGCCTCCTCGGGAGACGTCCTCGTTGTGCAGCGGCTGGTGCAGGTCACCGACAAAGTGCACGACGAATTTCGCCGCCTGGGCGCGCAGCCACGGCGGCAGCTCGTGGTCCAGAGATTGCTGGGTATAGTTGGCCAAGGCGCTGATGACGCAGCCCGTCTCCTTGCAATCACGATCGTAGTCAACGTTGCAGTTGTCGGGCGGGCTATCGTGGGCGTCGATGAAGTGAAAGGTGCTGGTGAAGCGGCCCCATTTAGTGTACCGTATCGAGTCCGCCCAGGTAGCGACTCGGGCTAGGTAGTCGGGCTCATCGCTGCGCAGGAGCTCCTGGAAGTAAGCTTCGGTGGTGTTGGATACAAAGTGGCTAGCGAGGTATGCCGTGGTGATGTGGCCGAGTCCTGGAGTTGTGTGCGGTCAGTCAGGCGAGGCCGGAAGATCAAAGTAAACACAGCGAGGCTGCCGGTTGTGATGTCACACTTACCACCCCAGGCCAGCACGCGCGGTGCGGCAAGACCGACAGCCAATAGACCAGCGGAAGCCTTCATGCTGCCGTTTGGTGATTCAGGTAGGATTGAAGCTTCACGGTGAAAGCGTAGAAGCACAGGTGATAACAGAAGCCAGATGTAAGGAAGATATCAGGCATGGGATCTACGGAACCTGGGCAGCCTGGATGTACGCGCATAAGGCCTGCAGCCGACGAGGCTGATGGCGACTGGACGTGTCTTGCTGCCTGCTGTTTATTGGTCGGCTGCGCCAGCACCGCCTCAAGGCACCCAGCGCGGCCTGTGTCGAGGCCTCTCGGGCGGTTGCCTTGGAAATCGATTGATCCAATCCAGGCACTTCCACCAGGCACGATGTTGCACGTCAACATGGTCAGCAACAAGGTCTTCTGACTCTGGCAGCCTGGCTTTGTCTTGGCTCAGGTGACTCTGCCATCATCTGTGTTTGCACTTGGCTTCCAGTCATGTCGGCACAGTGTGTGGTGGGGAAAAGTGTACGATGCTGTAGGTGCACGCGATTCAGTTCTAGGTCCGATAGGAGGTAGCCATGGTAGATTAAAGTTCACAGTACGTTCCTCAGCCGTCGTGGAAAAGAATTCCAATCTATAACCTTAATCCCCGTACCTGAGGCCGTGACGGACAAACGCCGTCGCAACATGATTATCGCATACCGACATCAGGTCACAAGATCTTGGGTGGGTGCGACGCACTAATGCTGCCTGCTGCACTCGAACACGGGAAGCAGATGAGCATCCCTCCCCTCCCTCAACATGGGGAAAACATCACAGCCAAGTCTCAGCTGAGCCGGGCACGTGAGTCCAATCAGGGTGGGTGCGCTGCCGACGTCGGGCAAAAAAGCCTGACACAACCTTGGCCAGAAACCGCGGGGTGGCGGCGCTGGAACTCGATGCCAAGACGCGGTCTGTTAGTGGTCGGCGTGCAGCGTCTGCTGGTTTTGCAGATCGAGGGGCCACCTGCCTAACACGACGCGACGTCACGACGGCTGCTGAACCCCTGCGCGCGATAGCCAATGCGGTCAGGGTCTTTTGCAAGCATCCACGGCCCAGCCTGCGAGATAAGGGATTTCGCTGCAGTGGTGGGCTGCGGTGTGACTCCATCTTTTATCTCTAATCGCCCACCAATGCCATATTTCCGACCTGCCGCCGCTACCCATCTCGGCTTCGACCTGGTTATCTCTGCCATATCCCGACTCACTCCGTACCCTCACGGCAGCTTGCGACATTCTTGGCTGTGTTGACATTTCATAAATCTCTGCTCCCTTCCACTTGTTGTCTGCGTCACACCTAAAATCCATCTTCTATTTGTCCTCGTGCCCTGGGTGCTTCTCCCGACTTTTGCATACCCTGATTCGATCATGGCGTCTGCCATTTTGAATCTTGCGTTCGGCGCAGCTGCGCACTCCCTCCCCATTACCGATGCCCTATCTGGGATATTCGGCAGCATATCCATGACTGCTTGGATATGTCTGCTGGTGCGTTTCTCCTCACAATCCGCCGGCGCAAGCCAGCCGCAGGCTCTGACAGACACCTCAGATTCCGCAATTGATGGCAAATTACAGAGCCCAAAGCGCCGATGGCCTTAGCATGGCATTTCTCATTGTCTGGCTCCTCGGCGATGCCACCAACTTGATAGGTCAGTTCCCTGTTGTTAGTTTTTGACAGTCGCATCTTTTCGTCCAGGGCGAATCCAAGGGATCGCCCGTCGCTGGACTCGGTTGATGGTTTGCGAATACCCGGCGCTATCCCCCGCCGCACCTTCGCAGCATGGACTGGACAATAGGGCTGCATATTGACCTTGTACTAGGCGCCCTCTTCACCCACCTAGCTCCCACCGCAGTGGCTTTGGCCAGCTACTTCTGCGTTGCGGACATGGTTCTCATCAGCCAATGCGTTTACTACAACACCCGCAACGCCCGACGCCTTAAGCAGGCCGAGTCCGCGCAAACCTCGGAGCAGTCCCCGCTGCTCGCGCGACGCCGAGGCTCCTCCGTGGGCAATTCCGATTCTACCATCGACGGCACGACCAAGGCGACTGAGATTGAGGACGGTATCCCCGACGGCGGCTCCGCGCTGAACAATGCTTTGAGCCTTGTAGCCGTGTATGGCATTGGCTTCGCGGGTTGGTTCTTGTCGTATAAGGCAGGTGCCTGGGATATCGATGAGCCCGGTGTCCCTGAACCATCGGACGAGAAGAACGTGATGGAAATCGTTGGCCTCACCCTGGGCTACACGAGCGCGGTCTGTTATCTATGGTATGTGCCGCAGGATCCGAGTCTGTTATTCGTGCTAACGACCAGAAGTGCCCGAGTTCCTCAAATCCTCAAAAACTACCGTGAGAAGTCATGCGAAGGTGAGCAAACCCTGGCACTAGCCAAACCATGTACCACGGCTGACAACAATGTGGCAGGCTTGGCCATCCTTTTCTTCATGCTCTCTCTGACCGGAAACTTGACCTACGGCATCAGCCTTGTGGCCTACTCGCAAGAGAAGAAATACCTCCTCAACGCTTTGCCCTGGCTGCTGGGATCGATTGGCACCATTGTTGAGGATTGTATCATTTTCGTTCAGTTCCGACTGTATTCCAACAACAGCCGCAGCACTGTGGTGCCGGCATGATCTCTACTCAGCCAGTGTGACTGGGCATTAATGACATGGATAGTTGGGCAATGGGGCCCGAATGATTTGACTTGGGGCTATTGTTACTGTTATGGGCATGGTGAAGCAGCATGGTTTTGGCGTTACGGAAGACTGCATGGTCGCGAATCGTCTGATTTCGCTCGGGCCGAAGGTCTTCGCTCATTTGATTCTTGCAGGTCTCACCCTTTTATTTACACCCACGGGAAGCATTGCATAGTTTATAGATAGACATCATCCTTGCGCAGAAATGGAGTAATACGACCTTTCACGACAACCAATAACGCAAAACCAGCCTTCCGTTTCCAGTCATTATCTGCAATCGGTCTAGATCTGGACTGGACCCTTGGGCTGTCGCCTCCGATAGCGGGGCAATTGGACGGCGGGGTCCTTCCATTGACTGTTCAACACCAAAAGCTTGCCCTCTCGAACCTCAACTTTTTTTTTTCGACATACATTTCCTGCGGCTCAGTAATACCTCTCATCCTTCAATCATCCCTTACCCTTGTTCTCCCTTAACCTACGATATCCGTCACCGATAACCATCACAATGGGGGCTGACTTCCCTACCAAGAAGTGCGGTAAGTCTCTCCTCCTCGTCAACCAGCCAAGCAGAAGACAGGACGACGGCTAACCACAGCCCCTGCCTCCCAGGTGTCCTCGGCTGCACCGGCTCCGTCGGTCAGCGGTTCATCCTCCTCCTCGCGCAGCACCCGTCACTCAAGCTCCACGCCATCGGCGCCTCGTCGCGCTCCGCCGGCAAGAAGTACAGGGACGCCGTGCGGTGGAAGCAGGCCTCGCCCATGGGTGCCATTGCCGACATGGTGGTGCGCGAGTGCAAGGCGTCCGAGTTTCAGGATTGCGACGTTGTCTTCAGCGGCCTGGACGCGGACGTTGCTGGTGATATCGGTGCGTAAGGCCTGGCCTGAGCGGCGGCGAGGGCTTCCCTGCTAACGACCTGCAAGAGATGGAATTCCTAAAAGCCAACATCCCCGTCTTCTCCAACGCCAAAAACTACCGCCGCGACCCCCTCGTGCCCCTCGTCGTCCCCACCGTCAACCTGCCGCACCTCGACCTCATCCCGCACCAGCGCTCCGTGCACGGCCTATCCAAGGGCTTCCTCGTCTGCAACTCCAACTGCGCTGTCATTGGGCTCGTCATCCCCTTCGCCGCCCTCCAGGCCGCCTTCGGCCCCATCAGCACCGTCAGCATCGTCACCTTGCAGGCCGTCTCGGGCGCCGGCTACCCGGGCGTCTCCAGCATGGACGTCATCGACAACGTTGTCCCCTTCATCAAGGGCGAGGAGGACAAGCTCGAGACGGAGGCGAGGAAGATCCTGGGCAGCATCGACGACGCCCGCACGGCGTTCGTCGAGCAGTCCGGCTTGCGCGTCTCGGCGGCGTGCAATCGCGTCCCCGTCATGGATGGCCACACTGCCTGCGTCAGTCTCAAGTTCGAGCGACAGCCGCCCCCATCGGCTCAGCAGGTTAAGGATGCTTTGCGCGCGTACACCTCCGAGGCTCAGCAGCTGGGCTGCCCTTCCGCGCCGGATCCGCCCATCATGGTCTTCGACGAGGACGACCGGCCACAGCCGCGCCTGGACCGTGATCTTGGCAAGGGTTACACGGTAAGTGTAGGCCGTGTTCGCGAAGATGAGAGCGGTATATTTGACCTCAAGTTCGTCGCGTTGAGTCACAACAGTAAGTTTCTCCTGGAGATTGCGCCATTCGAATCAGATGAGCTGACAAGTGCTTGCCACGTAGCTGTTATTGGCGCAGCAGGCTCCTCTATACTTAATGCCGAAGCAGCAGTCCTCAAGGGGTACATCTAGTGTTCTTTTTCTTGCTGAAACATGGCTCAGCTTCTTGGTCTAAAAGGGAAATCGAAGGTTATGCAAAAGTCGGCCGTTACGGAAGCGATGGGTATATCGGCATTGTTTGTGCAGATAACTACCTAGGTTCATCATGCATTGCGTAAAAGTACTAGGCACAACAAAAAGATAGGGGGGTGTTAAATAAGTTGCATTCGAGGCCGAAGTTCTATACAGTGCCGTCATCGCGAGAATATCGCGACCCTGCGCCTTGCCAACACCCTCGACACCACAGTCCAGTGGCAACACCTAATATGTGCATTGCCCACCAAAGAACTGAACCGTTTGCGCCGTCGCGATAGTAAAACAAAGAGAGACAGGAGCCGAGACATGTCGTAAATTGGGCGTTAATATGCTGTTCTCGCTCAAAACCAACCAGCCCAGGATATCAATTGCGCCAAATGTGTAAATGGGAAAGAGAGCGGAGGCGTGGGTGAGTTTATGCGTCCACATCATATGGTGTAGGTGGAACGAGTGGGGATTCAAAGAGGATGATGAGGAAAATAGAAGTCTATCGGTGTGGTGAGCCGTCCTCGAGGCTCAGAGTGGCCAAACCGTTCCGTTGAATCCAGATTGCTACTCCCTTTCCGCCGGTCCGGGTGATGTTGGCCGAGGTCTTGAGCTTCGGCCACCGGAAAACAAGCCGAGCCAGCCGTGATGACGATCAAATGACCTTCCCTGGGACTCTGACGAAATGCCCTGTTCGGGATCATCCTCGTGATCGTGCGCGTGAGAGCTGGACGGTTCGGCGTCTAGATCGTCGTCGCTGTCGTCGCGGTACGGCTCATAGCGGGGGCCGGATGAGGTGCCACGGGCAAGCGAGCGGACGACATCACCTTTACAGATGGGGCAGGTACGTCGACGGGTGGTCAACCACGGTGTGCTAAGTAATGTCAGTAAAGGAACGGCACGGTACGTGCTTGAGCATCGTTCCGACTTACATGCAATCCACGTGGAATTCATGACCACATGGTAGACTCATCACCTTGCTGACGCCATCAACATACTCTTCCAAGCACACCACGCATTCAACCTGTCGTCCCATATACTTTCTCCATTCTGCTGAGAAGCCGCTGGATCCCTTTTCATGTTCATTCCTGGCTCTTTCGCGAGATGGGGCCTGTGACGTTGGGATAGGCGAGCTTGGTCCTGTGAAATGGTCACTCTCGATCACTCCGGTCGTCGTCCGGGACCGTGGCCGGGGTCCAATGGGGGTTTGCTGTAATAACGGTGTGGTGGGCGTGGGCGATGGGGCACGGGGCGTCGGGCTGGGCGACAGGCTGGGCGATCGAGCAACAGTGTGGTACGTCCGGACAGGCAGGCGATCGACGACTGACTTGGGGGCTCTCCACCTCCTTCGGCGAATCCTGGCGCGGATAATAAGAAGAGAGTAGACCACGGTCAGCGTGATCAAAGGACTAATGACCAGCACCAGCAGGGTGTCGAAGAATGAATTGGCACTGCTAGTAGGCGTGATGGTGACCCATAGACCCTCGTGTGGTTCATCGGATCCTGGAGACGATATTGGGCGACCATGGTCGTCGCGATCCGAGTCCCCGTTGACGGCATGCTCGCCGCCCTCGTCCTCGGTAGATGCGCTCTTCGAAGCCCCTTCACTGGAACGGTACTCGCCACTTCCTGGCGTGATGCTGCCGCCTTTGGGGCCGTGAGCGTCTGACATATCCTGCTTTGACCCCTTGAGGTTGGCGGCGGAGCTAGACGAAGCTTTCCCGGGCTCACGCTGGTCACTACTCATCGGGCCTTTATTCACTAGATCCGGGTCTCGCCAGTCATGAACGCCAATGACAAAATCATCGCTGGTGATTTTGGGCTCAAGTGAGCCGTCCTTGGAACCATTCTCGACCACATCATCATCGTTCCCGCCTTCCACGGCTATGCGGTCATGACGACCGCTGCTGGGAGGTCTGCTGCCGGCGTCCACATTCACATAACGGGTCGAGTCATCTCTGTCGAACAATCGTGAGAGCCAGCTGCGTTTGGGCAAGTGGGACACATGGGGTGCGGTGTTGGTGTTGTCCTCGTCCTCCTTCACGGCGTTCCTGTGGGTTCTTGGATTATGCTGTACTCTAACCACAGAGTTGCCGTTGTAATCAATGATGTCTTCGATGAAACTCCCGGGCTGCGTCAGCGAGGACAGCAGATGCGCAGTCGTTCGTGCGGTGAAAACAGACGGGATTGTGACATTCTCCACCTCGTCGCCATGTGCAAACATCTGAATTAGAGGGCCCCCCTTCTGATTATCACCCACGATTACAGCAATTGCCCCTCTCCGCTGGGCCCACATGACCTTGTCCAGGAAACCGCATTCGCCACGCATGAGGAGAACGACCTTGCCTTCTATCTCGGCCGCTTCCTGCATAGACTGGATATCGGCATGAGCAAAAGAGGTGGCGGGTTCGACTTGCGAGTGTGCAGAGTCCAGTCCCGGATATAGATGGTCGTCGGTATCATCGCCGTCCGAGAGTCTCAAGGATGTCTTAGAGTTTGTGATGGCATCTCTGTGGTCCCTGTCGAGTAGTGCTTTGCTGCGCTTTGAATGGCCTGGGCTGTTCTGGGACGTAGCGCCACCGAGGCCGGCAGTTTTAAATGAGTTCTTCAATGAAGCTCTGATGTTACCAGCCTCCCAGCCCAGCAGGTCACCACAGCCAAGCTCGCCCTCGCCGTCCCGTCCGTCGTCCGGAAACCCTTTGCCAACCCAGAGCTGGCCACTCAAGCCCTTGGAAGCCAACTTGGGACCAAAAGCCGCAGGGCGCGCAGCGAATAAGGTGCTGTTGTCGTCGGTTAAGCCGATGGCGGCATTTGGCGGAAAGAGGGAGAACGGTGTGTTGTAGTACATGAACCCCAGTACGGACTTGGCGGACCTGGGCTTTGCGGGGTTCGAAGAGGTGCTTGTTCGCGTCGTAGATAAGGACCGGCAGAGGATGAAGAGAGATGCCGCAATGAATAGGACGAGAATCGCGACCCGTGGTGCGCGCATGGTGGCGGTGGTGGGTGAGCCGACTGATGTAGAAAGTACCGCGGAAGGAGGAGGAGGAAGTATGCGAAGGTGGGCGTCACCTCACGCGGCAGACTGCACAGCTCAAGGTACGGCTTGCATCAGGGTCCTGCCCGAAGGGTTGCGATAACGGGTGCTGGTGGGAGGGGTGGACTGATCTCGACCAAAGCAGGCATGCAGAAGAGGGGAGAGGAGGCGGCGGCGGGGGAGGAGGAGGATGATCAGTCCAGCAGGGCGAAATGCTGAATCGTATGATTTGCAGAGGAGACGGATAGAGATAAAGAAGAAAAGGAAGAGGAAGAAGAGGAGTTGGAGGAGTGGAAGGAAGGTACTTGGGAAACTTTGAATGGTGCGATAGCCCACGGGCCAGCGTCAGTGTCAGTCCATGTACCGGATGACTGGAGATGCTAAGCGGGCCAGATTCAGGATGGAGGGGCTAAAGAGGTATGTATGAACACATGTGCTTGCACCAACACACGACCACAGGCGCGTACATAGGTCAAGACGGAAGAGGTCATGCGAGGGGCTGGGGGGGGGTTCGGGGGGCAATGTTGATGTGCCAAGGCTGCTTGTCCAGGTACAGCCTACCAAGTGCAGGGACTCGATATCAGTTCACTGTTTGGAGAAGTAAAGAGAGCATCAGGTACGGTGAAATATCATACAGGAAAGGGCCCTAGCCCAAGCCCGGCGAGGAGACTGGGGAAACCTTGGGCCTCGCTCCCTCGAAATCAGCAACATGGAACTAGAAACTCCCTCCCGCCAGCCCCCGGAGGGGGGACGTTGAGTGGTTGGAATCATGTGCTCTGGGCGAGTGACGCCTACAATACACCTTAGCGCGGGCCCACCCAGCCCGCGAAGGGGCATGCATCATCAGCGTTCCCCGTGCCCACTCCGTCTGGAATCGACGTCAGACCTTTGACTCCAACCTGAAGGGAGGCTAATGTTTGGATGCTGGTTTCACGATTCTAGGGGGGTGTTTTTGCTGTTAAGTAGGTGGACGTGCTTTTCTGGACACTGGATGCCCCCGATGGTTCATTTAATGATTCCGCACCAAGCTGCCTTGTCTGGACGTTGCTGTTGTGAGTTCTAGACGCGATTTCGGAGCAACATGGTCTAGCCACAGCGTCTGGAACAATAGACTTGGGCCAGCGATATCACCAACAAAAAACAACCCAACTAAAAGACGTTGATTTGTTGAGGGAGGATAATGTGCCTTTGTCCACGCGGCAGAGTGTCGAGGCCTCGTCCCGCCCTCGAAAAGGTTCTCGAATCTAATAAACAACGCCGTGTGCTTCGGGCAGGGGTTCAGTGCTTGGACCTACGCCAAACTCAGGACAAACATTCGTGCGTTATCAAGACGCTCGGCCACTGCTTGTTTCGTTTGAACCCACCCTGGGCACACCCGAGATCAGGGTCCAAACATTCATTAAAATCGATGAATTACTGTGAGAGACAGTGCTGTGAGAAGTATTCCTAGTACCGGATCATTACTGAAATCAATGATCCCACCAATCTTTATGGCCGCGGCCAGCGACGTCAAAGACGCCGTGGCGTCTTTGTACCTAGTCCAGTTCCGGCCATTATACTTCGCGTCAATATTCGTCGACATGGCGGCGAATCCGCCTGCATATGTAAATACTCATGCAAACTGATTGTCCCTTTCTCTGCATGTGAAGGCTCTTTTTCCTCCTTGTGAGGTAACCCCAGGCACCAAATCGCTCATGCGGGGATTCGCACACAACATGATTCTCATGCGCGAGCATGTCTTGTTGGCGATATTACATGCTCTGGTAAACCGCTGCGACCCCAGTCTAGACCCAGGATCTGAACTCATTATAAGGAGAGCGCTGGACCGACGCATGAATTATTGGTTCTACGGTATTCATATTATCTCATAGTGCGAAAGAAGCATTACATTCGCGGCTGCGATGTTTCACTCCGTCTCAAACAATGATTGCGGTACAGGGTAGGTGACGTGTTGGGTCGCGTGCCAAACGTGCTGCGACTTTTGTTTTCGTTGAGAGGGCAACCGTAAAACAGCTGAAGAAAAGACGCTGGCCTATAGCATGCTATTACACGATGCATGTATATCAAAAATGATAATAGCCAATTGATAACCGCTTCGCTGCTGGTCATTCCTGCACGCTGAAGATCCCACTAGGACCAGCAAATTTACTGCGATCCCACTCCCTCCTTTCACCCGCCTTGGACCATTTGAAGCTTGGTTCCGCCGCGTCGCCGCCTCTTTGAACCTTTTGAATCTGTTCCGTCGCAAAACCAGCAGCCTTCAGCCGTTCCTCCTGGTGGGTTTTCAGCTTCTGGCGGTCGCGGAAGGCCTCCACCGCGTCGTCCCAGTCTCCGACGCCCTCGTCGTCCATCTGCACGTCCGCCTTCGGATCGTAGGACTCGGAGAATCGCCGGTCTATACCCGCAGCGCCGCCCAAGGTCCCTCTTCCGCGGTATTTTGGTGGCGGTGCCGGGCCTATGAAGTCCTCCAACGGGTCCGAATCTACCTCTGCCATATCCTCGCCCGTTGATTGAAGAGGGGACCGCTCGCGACGGCTTTGAGCTCGCCGCCTCGGTGATTTTGACCTGCGGCGGCTTTGGGGTGATGAGGATCGATGGCGCCTACGTTCCTCGTGGCGGTGCCTACGCTGTTCGGTGCTGTGATTGTCTGTGTTGCCCTCGGTACGCCTTCTCGAACCCTTTCCATCCGTGCGGGAGCTTCTTTTAGAATGCTCGCGTTCGGCAGAGTCTCGCCTGCGATGGCCACGATCCTCGCGAGAAGGGCTCTTGGCTCCCGTCTGTGACTTGTCATCCGCAGTCTTCCTTGTTGCTCTTCGACCACTCGTGCCCGCCATCGGCTCGTCTTCGCCGGCCTTGCGTCGCTTCCTCCCGCTCAAAATTGAACCAATGTCCCCGAGCTGTCGCTTCCGTATGTCATGAGCACTAGGGTTGCGCCGCTGCCGCTTCGTATCCTCGGCCTCATTAAGTTGGGCGAGTCGCGCCCGGGCTTCGGCCGCCTCTTTCGCCAATAGCGCCTGGTTATGCGAGTCGGTATCCTTGATGATGTGACGAAGAAACCGGGTGTTGGGCTTGGGCATGTTGTCGGGCCTGCGGAGTCGACATTAACGGAGAAGTATGCAACGAACAGAGGGTGGTTCGTACTTTTTGTCGCGGCGGAAGGCCTCGAGCCCCATTGCCGAGTACTTTATCGAGCAGTCTTTGGCTTCCTGCGCCAGTAGACCGGCAACGTAGTCATCGGTAAGGATGTCATCGTTAGACATAATGGTAGGTGGGGGAAGCAAATAGAGTGTGTTGTTTCAAGAAGAAGCAATGCCGGGGTATCCAAGGCCTTTATTGCAAGCAAAAGCAAAATGTTGTCATGACCAAGAGCATGTTGTGGTGGGCGTGGGGTTGCGTCGATGAAGGCCGCGCTGCGAGGTTGTCAAGGCTTGAGGGTGTACTAGGTGATAAGATAACGGGTAACCCTGTCTACCATCTGGGTCTAGCCGCATCAGTATCCAAGTAAACATTTACATTCGCGCTCAACAACGGCAACTCAACACCATCGACTTCCTAGCTACCCACGCGAGCAATCAGTCACCTGAGTATATACGATACCTCTTTAGCTGGAATTAATGGACATCGCAAAAATTGAAGCCGCCCTCGGGAGGCTTGAAGAACTGCAGTCGAACCATGAAGTCTCCATCATCAAGCTCAGCGAGCCCATCACCAGTTCAGCGCCGCAAGACGTCCGCCAAAGGGCTTCGGATGCTTCCAACGCTAGCCTCGACGGCCCTACACCTTCCAGCCTAGAGGCCGACCTCGCGCACTACACGGAGCTATTCTCCAAGCTGCGTTTCTCGTACGTGGAGCAGGTCACCAAAGAAAAGTTCATCCGCGCAATCGTGGGCGACCCGCCCCTAATCGTCACCATGCAGGAGAACCTGGAGCTCGAGAAGGAAAATGCCGCGGTCAAGTCAGAGCTGAAGACGCTGAAGCTAGAGGTGGCGGACATGGTCACGGAATTGGAGGAGAAGGGTCGACAGCTGAGCCGGCGTTACGAAAACGTTCAGCTGGAGACGGCGAAGCTCAGAGAGATACCGGACAAGGCAACCGAGCTCGAAGCGCGGATCGAGGAGCTGCGCGCCGAGCAGGATTACCCCGGATCGAAGCCTCACCTCAACCTTCCGCTAGCCAAGACGCAAGAGTTGATATCGCGCCGCAAGCGGGAGCAGCAGGAGCTCGCCAGGGAGCTCGAGGCGCTCCAGTCGAAAGCTCCGCGAAAGAGAAAAGAGGCGGATAGGCTGAAGGCTGAACTCCAGCCGCTGGAGGTCAAGCGCCACAACAGCATGTCGGCGGCGAGGGAAGCGCAGCGGCGCAAGGAAGCGGCGCTGGGAGGGGTGGCGGACGACCTGGAGCAGAGAGCACGATGGTGGCGCGCGAGTGAGAGCGTGCTAAAACAAGCCTTAGACATCAAGGGCTCGGGTTGATATAGGGCGGGGAAGCGGGGAGGGGTTGTCTCGTCTTTTTCGCTGGGTTATTTTGGCTTTTGGAACACCGGCGTTAGGGAAAACACTGCACATCACGACGGAGTTGGGGCGGCTGTGGCCGTCGACGACATGGCGACACACTGGGGTGTTTATAAAGCGAGCTCTCTGAAGCTGTTGGGGGATGAATGTATGACTTAGACAAGTCGTCCAATGGTTAGGGCTGACTCGTTTCTCGATGAAAGCTGCCGATGCAACTTTCAACAGTGTATTAGACACGCACGACTTGAGCCTATAGTGATAGGTGCTCTGGATGTTGGGGCTAATTTGATGGTTGAGAATGCCAGACACCAACATCACATGATCACCCTACTGGACACTCCGGATGAACAAGGTTCTGACGACTGGAATGTCTTACAACCGGCATCGAACCATTTACGAATTTAGCTCAACGCCATGATAAGTCTCCGCTGCACATCACATAGCATAGCATAGCATAGCCTGTGCACACCTTATACTTGATACAGCATAATGAGTCTTGACGTGAATCAAGTTCACGATCTACGAAAGCTTGGCTGCTAGAACATGTCTGCCGGCCCCCTTGTCTGCACGCGGGGTATCGCCCAATCGTAAGCGGAACCGAGAGCGAGGGGGGCTGTCCGACTGTCCGAGGGGCCACACAGTACCATAAGAGACACGCCCCCTCTTCCCCTGGGTCGCGTGGCCTTTACCTTTTGGTCCCCCAGCGGGCGTTCGCATTCGGGAAATGGGAATACGACGACTTGTGCGGACGAAGCAAGAGCGGGGGAAGAGGGAGGGAGGTGCCCGGCATCTATACGACATAAACGAGAAGCCAGTGCGGGTGCGGATGCTATCTGAAGAACCAAGAGCCAGCTGCGGGTAGGATCCTAGGCGGGCCCGAGATTGAAATTGAGGTTGACGTCGACGGCGTGGCTCATCCTTATGGGACTCGTACGAGGCTTAGTAACGCCGCCGCCAGGGACGCGTGTGTATATATGCGGGAAGATGCGAAATGAGAAGATTTGATGGCACGGCGGGAGTTGATTGTAAATCCATGACCGGGCCACCTGCTTGCCGCATGCGAACCGGAATATCTTTTGACGAGCAAAGGGCGCAGTGTCTGCTAGCGATGCTATAGGTTTGTGGGAGAGAGCTTACGGCAAGGACCAGGGGGGTCCTAAGATGGACGTCGAGTGAACATGCCCCCATCCCGTTCGGTTCGTTATTAGCCAGGGTCGCCCTTTCGACCAGGCCAGACCGTTCCACGTTGAGATTCGCCTAAATCCTGTTGTATCTGCACTGTAGATCATGGGGCCGCTTTCCCGCCTGAAGCCTTGCATGCACACACCTGCTGTACGGTCTGCGGCATCGACAAAGAGCGGCGCATCATCTGGTCTGGGGCGTTGTTCTTTGTGGCTCGGGGAAGGGAGGGGGGGGGGCTTATTGAATGCAACGCGCGGCACATGATGGATGAGGGAAACAAAAGGCTGCTTTAAGAACAAATGCCCGACAGGTGGACGATGGCCCATCAAAATGCGAGGCTGCGGCCGCATGGCATTCTTCTGGATCGATATCGGCAGGGCCCCCAACGTATGGAACCCCATACGTAGGACGGGGGGACATGGTTGGCGGTAAGCCCAAAGGTCGACGAGACTGCAAATCGCATCTTTGCTAGAATAAACAGAAGCAGTTTCCCCAGAGGGATTGGTCGAGCGCATTGGATGGATGTATAGGGAACCCGCCCCCCCCCCCCGGGGGCGACCAACGTCGCCGTGCAGGGGACACAAGGATACCGTTGCCTCGATTTCGACATGGCGAGAAGGTCGACGGACAAAGCCCACTCGGGGAACCCTCCAAGGGAGAAAGCATGGCAAATGCCACACCCCCACCTCGCCATCCTTTTTGACACCTTCTTCTCCTTTTGTGCTCCAGGGGGGGGGCCCGGATCCTGGCAACGACCCGAATCCCGCACCCGCAGCAAGCAGCATCAGCAGACTAAGGAAATAAGACCACCACCGCCGGGTCCCCGCGGGCTGCAGCGTGCGTAAAATCCGCAATCCGCGAACCGACTCCGACCCCGATCTTGGAACCCCCTGGCTCCTGATCCCCCCTCTGGCCTTGTTTTCTTGTTGAGCTGAGGGGGAGACTAACAAACAGGCTGGCCCTGCCGCTGCTGCTGCTACGTCCGTGACCGCGCGCGCGCCTATTACGTGCCGTTATATCTCAAACGGTGCCGCGAGGACCCTGGAGAGATATCGGGGTCGAGGCCTGGGTCTTTTTCTCTCTCTCCCGCGCGCGGGCTCATCCTTTGGTAGAGGGGGAGGGGGGAGGGGGGAGAAGACGATACAGTCAGAAAACCCCATCCTGTGCTACAACCCCACGGTACTTTGGCGTTCAGGCAAGGGTTCAAGGCAGGATCCCTCGCTGAAATATCATCTGCATGGAAGGAATGGTGACTATGTGCGGTGATTCTTCGTTGAAGTGGTTCATACACACCTGCCTGGCGTTATGTCGGCGTAAGAGTCATCCCTTGTGTTGGTGACGGACCCATCAGGCACCGTCAGATCTGACCGTCTCTCTCGCAACGTCCAACTGAACGGGTATCCAAAGAGGATAACGCTCAGGCCCTTTCCCCTGGCACGAACAACAACTACCGCACCAAGACCAGACCTGCGGCTCCCAGCCTCGCCGATGCAAAGCTCGGAGACATTGCTCTGCATCTCTCTTTATGGCACTGCTTACAGCCAGCACCTCCCCCTTCATGCGAGGCCTCAATCATCACCACGGGGCCGCGCGGAAGCATTGCAGACAGGTTTTAAAAAAAAGTTAAATGGAAAAAAAAGGCCAGCGCATTTTGAAACCGTTGGAGCATCCATGTAAGCTCGTCTCTCGTTCCCCCACATGAGTCGCATCCCTCACTCAGTCAGCAACCCTGTCTGTGTCACCAAGGCGCCCTAGCCTCGATCCAGGTAGCTGTAGTACTAGGTAGTGAGTCAGTAGGGCAGGTAGGGCAGGTAAAGGGAAGGGATCAAGCCGGGTTTCGGGGTTCAACCGTCCCCCGTTCGCCTCGACCCGGAGCCAGCGCCGGCCAACGGGGCGGGTCTAAAGCTCCTAGAGCACCCGCCCTGCTGGGTCTCTTCCCACCCCATCGCGGACCATGACGCTGGGACCTTGACGGTTGATTTCAAAGCCACTCGAACCCCCATGCTAAAACTCTTCAAAGCTTCTTCGATTCCCTTCTCGTCCAACCCGATGGAGAAACAGTCCGAAAGAGGGGGCAAACCAACTATCACTGCAAAGCTTCTTGTGCTTGCTTCCCCTTTGCCCTTATGCCGCAGATGTAGACGTAGCATGCGGTGCTGTTGGCGGCTTGGGAATTGGCTTATTGGGGAGCACTAACAGACAAGGTTGGCGTGGTCTATGACGCTACCAGTTGTCATTATAATTCCGTCCGTCCTGCGCATAACGCTTGGGTGGGATTGATTTATAATATCACTCACTATCCACCACGGAATCGGGCACATCATTCTACGGTAATTGCTGTCCACCCCAGCGCACATCCTCCGGTCAATGCTGGCTCGTGCCGTCCCACCCCCCCCTTTCAATTCTATGATATGTCTTGTGAGAGCTTTTGTTTTGCTTCTGTTCTGTCGGCTCTCTCTAACTCGTTCGTAATCAGAATGCTACGTACTGTCTAGGACCCTGTCCAGGCCCGAAGTGGTAGTCAACTTAGTCAACGCCGTGTTACACTATGCTGCTAAACCGATAGGCGGACGATTGCCACAGATGATGCATGTAGATCAAGAGTTTCGTAGTTTCAAAAGTGTAATTATTTCATTCTCATCATTGGTACCTTGGCCATTTATGTCGAAATAGCGCCCTTTATTTTGCAGGCAGCTCTGCCCACTACCGCCTCAACGCCATGATATCAGCCATTTCATCGCCCTGAAAGACCTCTTGCTCTAACAAACGAGCACGAAATTAAAAACGTAGCAGGATGGACCTCTTCTAGGGAATACGCATAAAAGATTTAGAGGAGAATCATGGGCGCAGCCGTCTCAATGCGTGTCAAAAACGTATGTGTACAAGATCGAAGCCGTAACTCCCTCGGCATCACAACCTCATGGCTTCTCCGTCGTAGCCAGAATAAATCATTGGATCGCCCATTCCCATCATGACACCGGCGTTGGAAGACGACAAAACATGCGGCTTGATCGTGCCGAAATCCGATTCCAAAAGCCCCTGGCTAAGCATGTCCATGTTCTGCAGGGCGCCTGCTTGTTGCATATACTGTAGGGCAAGCTCGTCGGTTGATGCACCCGGTGCTCCCCACGAAGGAAAGCCGGAGACGGGGGGCGATAGCGAGGGGAACATCATGCTCGACTCCACATCGGTGGCCGAGTTGGGTGCGCTGAATTCGAAGTCGGTGCTCGTCGTAAAGCTTTGCGGCGAGAGCGTCACCGCGCTCCCAGGGACGTGGCTGCCAAAGGCGGCCTTTCGGTAGTCTTCTAGATCCGAGTGGTCGGGTTCCGACGAGGAAGCTCGTTCTATCCTGTTGCTGCTGCCGGTGCTGTGGTAGCCGCTGATGATGACGTCGCCTTCCTTGATCTCTCCGTGCATGTGCATGTCGCCGTCCTTTTGCTGCTGCTCCTCGAGCTGGCGGGCAAGCTCCGCCATTCCTGCCTCGTCCTCGGGGAAGACGGAGTGCACAGGGAGGTCGATATCGCTGTTGGGTCGGATGCAGCCCAGCTTCTGCGCAATGTTGTGGATGACAGGCTGGCCGCGGTCGTTGAGCTCGGGTTCGCCGAGGTCCCACGATTGCTGATTCCTAACCATGGAGTAGAGCTTGTGCACGGTTGCAATCAGGGCGAATTGGGTGTTTTCCAAGACCTCGGCATATCTAGATTCCCGTGTTAATGTCCGTGTTCAGCCGTTGGACGGGCAACTTTGTGCTACGAACCCTCGGGGTAATTGCTTGTATTCCACCTTCTTTCGAACTCCAGCCGTGCATACCAACCCATCATCTTTGCATCTCTTGCATGGGAATTCTCCGTCGCACTTTGAGCAGTGTTAGTGCCGCGGGATCTCAAGCAGTTCCAAGCGAAACCATGTCAACTAAGTAAGTACCTTTGTCTTCTTCATACGACACCGTTCGCATGCTTTCCATACTCTCTTGTGACGTCCCTCTAAAACAACTCCTTGGTGGCTGTGGTCGTGGCTGTGCGTTGATACGGGGCCCACACGTTTTGTTATGCGGTGTACTGGCCTGTGGACTTTGGAAGTCGTCGATGACGCGGACGATGATGTGTTCTTCCTCGACGGGGTCGACTTGGAGTCGTCGGCAGGCGGCGATGGTAAACCTTGCAAACCCATGGTGGCGAGGAGTTGGTGTTCCAGTAATAGGTAGCCGTTGATTATATCAAGCGGTGATTAGGTAGTGATCAAGACCAAGCAGAGTTCAAGACCGCCAAGTATCAGAGGAAAGAGGGACGCTGAGGGTGTGGAACAATGGAACAGGCAGCACGTGTAAGTGGGATGTAAGTCAAGTGAGTCCAGGTGTGGGCGTTTGGGGGAGGGGTTATATTATAGCCACGACACAATGTGAAAGATGGAAGAATGACGAATGTCGGCAAATGCCCTTAAAGGGAAAGGGGAGGTGTCAAGGTCAGGGTTAGGGGCAATGGGTAGGGCTTGGGAGATAAACGCAAATACAAATGCAAAGGGTGAAGTGAGGTGAGGCAAGGTATGTATAACTAACCACCCGCAGGTACGACGAATACTGGACGTACCATGGCCCAGCAATGGAGCGGAATACGGACTACGTACGGGATGCTGATGCCGGCCAGGCTTGTAATCAAGCGCCTCTTGGGGGCGCACATGCACATGCATGGCATGGCAAGGCATGGCATGTAAGCCCCATGTAAACCTAAGTTGACGTGGGCGTGGCTTTAAGCATCGGGGTCGTCTTTATGTCCGAGCTGCGGGCGTGCCGGAGTCTCGTCCTCGTTGTGACATTTGTTTTGAAGAGGGCCTATTCGTACTGAGGGGCCGGCCGACGGAAGACCCGCCCCTGTGAATAGACAGACACCTCCAGAGAGCCAAGGGGAGGGTCTGAGCATCCGGGTACCAGTACCAGAGCCAGAACCAACGGCGCTACTTGGTACGGCCCGCCGACATTGCTGGCTCATCGGTGCCTGAACGATTTGCAATTACACGGTGCCCGCCTCAGCAACTGTAAAAGAACGGGAACCATGTGGTGAGCCATGCCAACACATGAAGGACGTGGAGGAGGGGGGAGACGCGTGCCGATGCCGTTGCAAGTCAAACGGGCCTTGCCAGCCATCAACGCACATAGAGGTCACGCGGCGAGGGAGGGCCAAGCTCGTCGAGTACAGTAGGTTAGCGGCGTAGGGAAATCCCAGGGGCGCAAACACTCGACGACACGCCACGGAACAAGGCGGGTTGCCTGTCTTTTTGGTTTCTTCTAGTGCTTGCGACCCAAAAGTCCGCGGGGCGTGGCTGCGGACTTTTGGGCGCAGGCCGCAAGGAAGCATGCCCATGCCCTCACGGTCGTGTGCTTCACATAAACATCGCGTTATTGATTAGTCCCTTCCTGGCCAGCGGCCAGATTGGTTAGACGCGACGCCCATCGACACCCTTTTTGGCCTCGGCGACGAGGGGGAGAAACCCGGCGTCCGGGCCCATCCCCGTTGCTCGGCGAGGCGGTGCCTTTCGGGCATTGGGGTTAGTTAGCCCGTGGCTCGCCAGCACGTTGCGGCCGTTTGAATTGGTTTCGATTTATTCTTGCTCTTCTTCCTGTTTCGAGTTGGCGCTACAAGCGTTGGGCACAATCCCAATGCTTAAGAGACCCAACATGTTGTTTGTTGTCAAGGATTGCTTGTCTTCTGAATACCCTGTTATTTTGAGTGCTATTCCTGGGGTTCACAGCCCTGTGCACCAGGCCAACAACGCGACCTCAATGCGAAGCATGTTGGATCTCACCAGGCTGTACGAAGAAGGTGAGGATGTCGACGCCAACATAGCCCTGAAGCGTATCCTTGCAATCGCTGATATGCTGGCTGCTTACCGCCTACCATTGTCAATTCCCGTGGCACACTTCAAATTTGAGCCAATGTCAAGTACAGCCCTAACTGTCAAGTCTTATAATTTCCTGCTCAGTCCCCGAAGATCACAGATGGGCCATGAGAAACACCCCACCCCAATTCCGCCCGAAGCCAGGTGGGAAGTCCGCAGGATAGACAGGGGGTCTTGTACCCAAAGGGAGCGGGTGATTGTGCTACCCGTGTAAAGCCCCCGGTTTGGACAAGTCCGGCGAATGACTCCAAGCGTGGGCCCTGTGAGGAAGAGGCAAGACCGACAAGCGCTTATTGTTGTTGGTACTGCTATGCACATGTTTCGGCTGCTGGTGTCTCGGCTTGGCTATCCGTACATTGGGAGCATCCGTTGCACGCTGTAGGATTTCTTTCCCTATAGGGCTCTGCCATATCATCGGTGGCCGACGTGGGCATACTCTGGTTGGGCATGCTGCGCTATAGCCATGCGTGAAAGCCTACCAAAATAAGCACAGCGCTATACAGATCATTGCATCACTTACACATTGGAGCAGATCAGCACTTGGAAGATACTACGCCCGTACCAAACACCACCATCGCAGCTGTAGCTTCGAAAGCTAGATGTTGTTTTGGCCGCGGGATACCCACCACCGCACGGCGGTCGGTCGCTGCGGAAGCCGGCCAAGGTTCCAGAATACCCGAAACGGACCAGCGCCGATGAAATGGTGCCTCGATTTTACGATCCGCCCCAACTTACTTGTCCAGCCCCGCCTGCCTGGAAGTGCGGCACATAGCCTTATGTCACCACTCACGACGACTAATCAAGCCTTCACTCGTAGGCTCGATGTATAACGTGTACTGGGTAGTGTTCGAAAGAAAAGGTGGTGTCATCTACTGGGGGAGCAACGGAGGCTTCCACATTCCCGGGGTTGCTGACATACCTATTAGAGTGTGGGTGGTGACCTGTCTCGATCCAAATCGTGAGCCAAAAACTATTTGTGTGACAAGTGATTCTTCAGCCAGAACTCAATCACCATCGTGCTGACCTAGATCTTTGTTAGTGACAATACGGACTGGCAGTTTACTCGTGATGAACATCAAGGCCGATTGACCTCAAGGCGATCGCCATAGCCATTCGCAATTGCGCATCCTTCTGACATTGAGCTAGATAAGCCGCCTGCAGCCCGCT
Organism: Stachybotrys chlorohalonatus IBT 40285; assembly: GCA_000732775.1. Taxonomy (NCBI): domain Eukaryota; kingdom Fungi; phylum Ascomycota; class Sordariomycetes; order Hypocreales; family Stachybotryaceae; genus Stachybotrys; species Stachybotrys chlorohalonatus. The sequence goes on along the minus strand of KL660395.1, from coordinate 82,984 downwards.
GACAGGCCAAACTTGTTGTGACCTGAGCTGATGGGCGATCCCACCGGCGCCCTGAGGCGAGCAGGGCTGTCGTCAATGCGGATCGAGGTGTGGGGGGGGTTCTGTGCCAAATGAAGAGGTGGGGAGCTTGAAAGGTGAGCAAGGTGAGAATGGGAACGATAGATGATAGTCGGGTGGCTTGACGCTAGATCGAACCTTGGACGACCTGTGTTGAGCTGTCACACGCCTCTGAATGGAGACGGTCAAACGGACGGCACATGGCTAACGCCGAGTCCGAAGAGGCACCGTGCACGATGACGATGACTTCTTCGTGGTTCCGTAGTTCCAATGAGATGTGTGATTCCAAATCGGATGAAGTCATATGCGAGGATGGAAGATGCCGTTGCTGTTGAAGTCGCGTGAGGGTCGATGCGTATTACAGAGCTTGCTGTACTCTATTGCCGGTTTGCCCATCGCGCCACGAGGAAAACTTGGCATTCATACTGTTAGGGGCCGCTGCGGACCAGATGTTGGATATCCCGCTGCTCCACCAAACCCTCGGTTTGCCTTTTTTTATATTTCTGCTTTGAGCTGTAGAGACCAGGAGATCGGATAGACTTCTGCAAGGAGAAAGGCCAGCACGATGGGAACAACCTCCAAGTAGCATCATGTAGGCTTTTAACAGTTTCCTTTCTGCAGGCTACCCAAGATCAATTCTGTGACCAGTATCTATCCAGTATGATAATGTGGAGAAGGTGGTTTAAGACAAAAGAACCCCCCGTAGTCGACGATCGCTTGCAAGGCCACTTGACGGTGGCTGCCACGATCCTGGTCACAAACCGAAAAAAAAAAAAAAAAACACTTGAAGCTTTGAGAAAAATGAGTTCATGCCGTCCGTACATGGAATAGAGTTTGGCATTGGTCTTTGCTGCCTGCAATTTCGGCCACTCGCCGAGGACCTTGTTGTCGTTGTCTTCAAGCTGTTAGCTCTTCTCTGACGCATGTATCGGTACTTGGCGTATTCTCCAAGGGCGTGAACAATGATGAACCCTTTTTCCTAGAAGAGCAATTCGAGTTCACCCCTGGCCGTGGATCGGATCGGAGTCCGGTCACCCATTGGCTGGCCCTAGACCCAGGATCTTTGATTACCAACCAACTTCCGTGCTTACTTACCTTGCAAGGCGCGCTGGAGCTACTGAGGCGGCAGCGGCATCGGTGCCCCGCGGCGGCCGACCTCCGCCCCTGAGGGAGAGGAACATGGGAAAAACAGGACCGCGATCTAGAGGGTGTTGCGTTAGAACCAAAGCCCTGATGGTCGGGAATCAAGATCAAGATCGGCGAAGTTTCCATTCCTCCTGATACTTCAATGCCGGTAACCGCTTGCACGGCCAAACAACGGCAAGAACGCTCGGTAAGCCGTAGACTCCACTGGGCGAAGGTGCACCTTTCCCAATGACTCCATCATGATGGTCGTGACTGCCGTTGATACTCCAAACCCTCAGGGAAGGAAACCGGCAAGGGTGGGTCCTGACAGCGCAGTATCGCGGATGGGACAATCCGGCACCTGACTGTACTGTGCGCATAAGCCATGGACCCCTCCCTGCCTTGTCGACGTTGCGATTGCTTCACTATGGCAGCCGGAGTCATTCAACGGCCTTGCATCGTTTCCACTACATCATTACGGGTCAGCGATTAATACTTGATGCCAGTTTGGTTGTTTTTTTTTCTCTCTAGTTTTTCTCGCAGCTTCTTCTTCTTGGCGTCCGCTGTGGAGCACCACTGCAACAAAGCGGAGTTGAAAGTCCCATTTCGACGTTGCATCTTGGAAGTAATTTTTGGTCTTCCTTACCTCTTAAGCTAAGAGGCTCCATCGACCCTTGCCGACTCAACGTGGTTCTATCATGTTTCTAAGCCAGCTGAGATTAGATTCACCATCCACAACCCGGTGCCATCGGCCGCAATCGCCTGGATCGGCTCCGAAGTCCGTCGGGGTGGAGAAAGCCGAGGCATTTTGATGAATATAGCCTCATATGCTGGGTCCGGAGCCCCATCGTCATTACTCGGTAACAGCTGATAATTCACGGGCGAAAAAAGGCAGGTAAAAACTAGACACGTGTGGGTTCCACAGGCCTGTCGAGCCGTTGGCCTACCGTCTAGAACGAGTCGCGGAGGCAGTGTCTTGCGCTGCTGTTCGGTCATCGATGCACTATGCAAACAAGGTATGATGATACACCACTTGAGCAGTCCCAACTATGTCATCCTAGAGCCGCTTTCTCACTCAAGACGGCGAGAGCCATCAGAGCACTGTCTTCGTGAATTCAACTCCGAGTATTCATAGCGTTTCGGCGTGGCATCTCGTGTGTCGAAGAACCGTAGGAGTTCCGTGGGGGTCGTGGACTTGGGCACGAATCATGATGAAGACTCAGATCGCCCAATATAAATGTTGAACAACGTCAGGGGGCACAACTCGTTTGGTCTGCTTGACGTTATGCTCCTGCAATCTCGAATTTATCGCCTCTTTGGACTCTTGCTAGCTTCGAGATCTGTTCCACCAAATCATCGGTTTGTGCTTGGTGGTTTGCCCCCCTGCCCCAACTCTGTCACATCCATCACATCGACATCATTCACAACCACCACTTCTGCCACTTCCCGACCATCTTTCCCATGTCGATAGTGGGGTTATAATGCATGCAAAAGAGGGAATTTGTTATCGCGCGCCCTCATTCTTCCGTCACTGAACAAGTCTCTGAATCAGTGAAAACATCAATCCATCAACCAACTGTTTTCGCCACAGATCATTCTCGCCGAGCCATCGGGTACTGGGCTCATTGTCAATCCCTTTCGCTTAACAAAAACATCATCACCTCCATAAGGGTAGCGCAAGACCCTCCCTGCTATACTCACCCCCCTACAGCTGGAAAACATAGTTTACAGCAATGTTAGTCACGTCATCTTTCGCTTCGACAACATATTCGTTTATGCTCCTGCCGTCCTGAAGCTGGGCCGCTCACTCAGTCGCTATTTTCCAAAGACATCTAGTTCGGCCATGGACCTTGTCATACATTGAGGTTGCAATTTGCTAATTTGATTCTTCGACAGCGCCCCTCTCTCTCCTTGACTTATCCTTCCTGGACATCTGCATGTTTTTAAGACAACGACAATCTCCAGTCATGTGCCCAAATAACAAGTAATCAGGCCTATATGTTTGTAGACTAAATCAATAACAGAGCAGCCACCGGGTATACGATTCGTAAAGGCGCATCTCCGTCGCCAAGCTAGAAGCAAAATGTCTCATGAGCGTACAGCTTCCGCTACCCAAAGCATTTGAAGCACCGAAACGCCGAAATTGTCCCACGCAAAACAACACACATAAGACTCGTACAGCTCCACTCGTGACGGCGCATAGGTGTGAGCGCCCAATACTGGTACACGGTTCACGTCGATAGAAGACTAAACGTCGTTGAACATAATCATAGGAGCTGGGTTCTGGTCGTAAACAGCCCAGGCCCATGCGGCACTGGGGAAATAATTCATAAGGACGGACGCCTGCTTGCCGTATGTGGCTGGCTCAAACAATTTTGGGTCGTAGTCTTTGACCTTCTTGATAGCATCAACACATGTGAGTGCCAAGAAGTGATTTCGGGCCTCTCCTGTAGGAAGTGATCTGAACGGAGTTAGTTATCAGACGACGACGAGCAAACGGACGGAACTTACAGCGCGTTGCCAAATATCCCATGACACAAACTGGGCTCCTTTGTGAGAAGTCCACGCTTCCAGATAAGTTCTTGAGCTTTGTCAATGGCATCATCGATCTCGTTTTGGAGACCAGGGAAGTACGGTCGCAGAGACTGCAAGGCATGAACAAAGCCCGGGGCGCCGTGGCACCATTGCACAAGATCCGCTTTTCTTCCTTGGCGCAGGCTCTTAGAGCTAGATGGCCAGTTACCCTCGGGCAGTTGAAGGTCCAAAAGACCTTCAAGCCTATCTGCAAGCTGCGGCGCCAGGGAAGGCACCGTCAAGACGAGTTGAGTGATGATACCAATGTCACCGTGGGCAGCGCCAAAGTATCGTTTACCATGCCACTCCCAGTTCCCGTAGCCATCATCATCCGTTTCCAGGATTTTGTCTGCGATGCGGGTCATGGGAGAGTGAAGAAAGGCATGGGAGTTTGGGACCCAATGCTCGACCAGCCGAAGAAGATATAGCGTACCAGCCCTGCCGTATGCAAGTTCAGAAGGGTAAGGGTCGCCTTGTTGCGGCGGGTATGGCCCGAGAAGTGCAGGCATATTGGAGATGAAGGTGATCATGTCGCTCATCTCTCCTGTCACGCATGCACGAACAGCCTCATACGACAACTTCTCGCTCGCTAGGCCACAGTTCCCCTTCTCTAGGACGAGATGACCCCGAGACCCATCCAGATATCGCTTTGCCCAGAAGCGGGGGCTGTGCCCAAGCAGATCAAGGTTGGGGTGTAATGCAGAAATCTGCAGGAACAAGTAGGCCAACCCCGTGTAGCCGGTGAACAGCCCGCCAAGATGATGTTTGGCGTATGAGTGCCGCGGCGGGGTGGTTTTGAGAATCTGCAGCAATGCAGACTGCAGAAGCTCGTCGGGCGTGGAAGATGGGGTCTGGGGGAGGAAGTTGTTGGAAATGTAACGTCGCTCCATGATGAAAAAAGGAATGTGTGTAAAGGCTGTCGACTAACGGCTAGACGAACAATTCAGACGAGGGAAGGTGGGGGGGGGGAGTGATGGGATTTGTACAAGAACTAGGGACTCGTGGAAGGGATTTTGTGATTGTCGATCATGGCTGATCTTCGTGGGTGATATTCAACCGACGTCACAGGAGCTGGGAGTGTGGATTCATGTGGCTTGGTCTCCCGATCACTTCGGGGACAGGCAGAACGGGGGAACAAGGTCTTTGCGGGTGCTGACAAGACACTGGATGGTCGTGCGACACAGCCAGGTGGCTTGGCGAGGAACAGGTTGCTGTCTGCCTGGAGTTAGGATTCGTCCGCGAACGAGATAGCAATCGACGCGACTTATGTTAGGGCGGGGGCCTCTAGCAGTGATCGTCGCTTTCGAAAAGGGGCTCGGTCCCAGTGGGATGAAGTTACCCAGTGATGTCGAGGCGGAAGCGTGAAGTGCGTGAGTTAAGGAGGAGGAGAAGGGATGGCGATGATGCGGGCGCGGTTGAGTCGTGGATTTGCTTTATATCCTGAGCACGAGGCCGTCTCGAAATCTCGATGAGAGACCCCCATGGATTTACATCACCACGTCCACCCGCCCACATTGCGTTCCCCAGGTTTCGGAGATGTTGCTCCTGGGCTTGCATCTGCTGCAGCTCTGATTGGGCACCTCGCCCAGGGAATTGCCCTTTTAGGGTACTTGGCAGTACGCCTAGTTTGAGATCCAGCACCAAGTACCTACGTCGCCGCAAACGGCAGGCGGTGGTGGTTATGCACGCGTGCTGCGATTTGTGCATACTAGCACCTAGCATGCCGCCGCCCTGACGTCATTGACGTCGAAACTCTCCTGTTTGGTGCTCCTATGAGGTATGTCCCAAGCTGCTCTTTTATGCGCATGAGGCAGCTGGTCTATTGCCTACGGTTGTCATATATCGTCTTTCCACCTGTATCACGCTTTCACTCAATTTCAAAACTCTGCTTGACGCCTACGAGCTCGACCCAACCAATCCAACAACTACTGTACCCCTCGCTTGCGAAACATCCCATTATCCCTCTGCCGTCTTCCGCCATGGCCGAATCATCCAAGGCTGCAAACAGCCAGCAGAAGCAAAATCGCATCGTCGACTCGGTCAGCGAGAAAGCACAAGAAGTTCTGTGAGTGGGCCAAATGCGATGGGCACGAGTTGCATCCCGCGGGATTAACCAGGGCCGTGCAGCAAGGAAGACTACGACAAGGCCAAGATTGCGACGCAAGATGCTCTCCGAAGCAGATCGTATCTGTATCCCATCAAGGTAGAGCCAACCGCGCACAAGTCGAGCCAGCTTCTAACATCCCCAGGGCATCTTCTACTTCGCCTCGCACCGCACGCTTTGGCAACCCTTCATCTCTCGCCTCGGGCCCTATGTAGCCCTTTCGGTCAGCGTCATTGGAGGCATGTTCGCCTTTGCATACTTGCCTCAGCTGGCCGTTTTGGTTTTTGTCAACGGCCCCTTGGCAGTGTTTACGACCGTGCTTCTCGTCCTCAACGAGAGCTCCGCCATTATCAACACTGTCTCCCGAAACTGGCTTCTCCAAGATGCCATTCTCGATACGTTCGACGGTACGCTGGTGTCACGAAACGCCACCGGCATTGTCAGCGAAGGCCGTGAACTGAGATCGGGCAACGACCCGATCAAGAAGCTCGGAAAGATCATCAAGAGCCCCTTCCAAAGCTTTACGCCGAAGGCCATTATCCGTTACCTCATTCACCTTCCTCTCAACTTTATTCCTGTTGTCGGGACTGGTATTTTCATTGTGCTTCAAAGTTTGTGCTCCTCCAAGCCCCGCATTGGTAGTGTTTGTCTCGTCTAACACCAGCTGTAGGTCGCGGCCGTGGCCAAACTGTCCACGATCGAGTAAGATTGTTTGTTCGTCATGTCTCGATGCGTTGATGCTTATTGTGCCTAGTACTTTCAACTTAAGAAGTGGTCGGCTTCCCAGAAAGCAGATTGGCTCGCCAAGCATTCTGGCCCTTACACAGCGTGAGTCAGCCCGCCATGGACGTTACAAACCCCTCGAGACTGTCCTGTCATGTCGGCTATTGTGACATCCTGTCCCTTGTGGCTTCCTGGTCGTGGAAAACGTTCGCTAATCATCCTCGAATAGTTTCGGACTCGTCGCCACTCTTTTGGAGATGATTCCGCTGGCCTCCATGTTCTTCACATACACCAACACTGGTAAGTCCCAGCTTCTCTGCCGTCTAGATCGGGCTAACGAATCAACTCAGTTGGCGCAGCGCTTTGGGCCGCCGATATCGAGTCCATGAATACGTCCATGACGGATGAGACTGCACCTACTCTAAGGGAGAAAGCCAAAAAGGCTGAATAAGGAGATTTATGTGCTGCATATCTTCCAGCGATGTTGCAGGATGACGTTTTGGAGCACAACAGCGGATCCGCAATGAAGATGTGACTGTAGTTTTACGTTGCACATGGAAAGGGGGCCGCAACATTCGGCTTGATGTGCAAGTCAAGATTGGCATGTAAAGGGAAATACATAAAACGGAGTGGCGCGCAATTTCCATCAGCCCATGATTAGCTTGTCCCTATTTGGTGTTCGAGGTTGTCAAGGCTTTGCGCTTCATGTCAATTTATCTGCATTTCATTTCCAAGTCGCGTGGCAATATAACGAGGTCAGTTTAGTCATGACTAGACAATGTTTGTTCGGTCCGCTTTGGCCCTGGAATAACACTCCCTCGGTCTCATCTTTCCATTCTCAAATTATCGAGCCGTAAGACGGTTTGGGGTGCTACATGCTCGGGTACAACAAGAAGCTGTCGTCTCTACCGCGTAGGCTAGCTGCAGCAAAGGGAAACAGGTAGATCTATGTAGCTTGCGTGACGAGGGCAGAGCTCAGCCAGATCCAGTGCAACGTCACGTACTCTGTCACATTTGTGCCTGGGGCGCATACACCGCAGCCACATGTGTTGCGATGGAGCCGAGGACGAGTGCTGACAATCAGCATTCACAACCCCAGCCCTTGGTGGTATGAGTCAAACAACGGGTTCCAGAATTCTGAGGAAATTCTTTACACGCCCAGCTATCTACAGGGAACTGGGACGGTTTCTGCACGTTCAGGCATTTTGCAACCGCTGAGGTGACTAAGTCAAGCTCTGAATCCCGAATCACCTTACAACAGAGGGCTATATATGCATTAATGGACGGTGGACGAGTTGAGTACCGTATAAATTTATCGAGTAAAGGTAGCCGAGATCCTGCCCTCTGCGCTGGTTTGGGCCGTCCGTCTGTTTCGACCATGGTCTGCTTCACGAGCAGGCAGGGATCAAGAACCTTGCCAGACCTACAGTCAAGTCAGGAGCAGATGAGTCTCGACGCAGCCGTCCTGCAGCCTCCTATAAGAAAAGCCGAAGTATCACGGGAGTTAAACAGCTTTCTGAGCACAACTCAAGTGTGCTTCTCAACGGTACAAGGTGTCATAGTACATGGCGTGGTGGTGATGCCCTGGTAAACGGCCCGCGAGCCTGGTTGCCAGCTGTCATCAGCTGTCGAGGCTGGCCCGGCCCTTCTCCTAGCTGCCTGAGGACCTAGGTTACCTACCTTGCCTACTGATATCTCTTCGCCTAGGGCTTTCCTCTCCTACTACGGAAGACTCGAGTCCCTCTCCCTTTTTCACCTTACCTCGCCTCACCGCCCCCTCAACCTCTACTCACCCTTTGACCCTCGCCATTAAGTCGAGCAATCGGGAGCTCCAAACGAGCCAAGCATTCTCTTGTTGTCCTCCCTTTGATCGAGTTTCATACTACCTTCCTATCGGTCGATGAACAATCTTTTGTGGTATCTTTACTCCTGACCAACGCGTCCGATTGTGGTTCAAATCGGTATCGTTTTTCGTGTATTTGCTATTCTGACTAAGGTAAGTCGGGGTTGAGCTGCAGACGTGCCCTCTTTTTCATCGTCTAACAATGGCGCAGTGCTCCTGTTCAAGTATGAGGGCCACCGTCCTCAGCGCGGGCTTCCTGTTGGCCCTCTGTGGCCTTCTGACGCCTCCTCCTGGTGCCAATGCCCAGCAGAATGCGCCACTCCAACCTCAAGACGACCTGCTCGAGAGACTTCAGGACGGGAAGCTTCTCGAGCCTCGTGAACCCCAAGGAGGCTATGGATCCAGCCCCTCGTTCACTGTTCCAGAAGGATACGGGCCTCCCACTTCTGTTGAGGTGGAAACCTCTTCTGAATCAGTCAATTGTATGCGGAAGAATCTTCTTCACGTGTGATATTTGCAGGATTAACGTTTTGATACAGACCCGATGCCCGAGCCCTCAACCGTCACGGAGCCCTCGGTGACCGAGGAGATTTCGGTCTCTGCTGTAACTACCATCGTTACCACGATTAGTGACTCGAGTCTCTCTTCGGACATCAGAATCACAAGGACCGCGCAAAGTACCCGGATCGAATTCGAGACGGCCTCGAGCTCTACGTCTCCCGAAACTTCATACGACAGCTCCAACCTGCCCATCACCAGGTCGGCGCCACCCTCTGATTCGAGCACGGTCAGAGGCGTGACAACCATGACTACTGTTTCAGGAAATTTGTCTTCTTTGTCCACTGCGTCTTCTACTAATACTGATTCCAGCACCGAATCTAGTATCTCGACTACAGAAAAGGGCTCGTCATCCCGGACCGAGGCAGGGGACAGGTCAAGTTCCGTCCTTTCCGATCAGTTTACCTCTGCCACGGTATCAGGGGAGTCAACAGCCACAAGCCTACCAGGAAGCTTTTCTTTGACAGCTCTATCTTCTGCGTCGCGTACGGTTTTCAGTCTCTCTGAAGCGCCTCCGGGATCATTCGTTTCTTCTGAAGTTTCCTCAAGTGAAACTTCTAGCGCCAGCTACATCTCTCTACCTGTCTTCAACACTACCGAGGCCCTGTCCACATCCGAAGGACGTAAGACCGGTACAAGAGCACCAGAGCCATCCAGTTCGACGGGTAGTCTTACCTCGAGCAGTGGTGGATCATTCCTGGGGTCCTCTACCCTGACCTGGACTTCTCCTTTGAGTACTCTATTGCCCTCAAGCTCGATCAGCACTCCTTTCAATACTAGCGTCTCAGAGATGCCCTCAACCTCTGTCCCGTTCAGCTCAGGGGCTTCGTCTCAAGAGATTTCCACAGATCGCGGCACTGCAGCATCGACTGTAGTCCCACCAACGAGTAGTGTTGATCTTTCTCGTGCATCGTCATTCATGTCTTCGAGTCGGCTGTCTTATATCTCCTCGGCTCCAGCCTTCACGAATTCATCATTCGAGTTAAGCACTTCAGCTCCTGCGAGTTCGAGCTTGGTCACTTCCACGGGTGGCTCTTGGTCGATAGGTGAGCCCTCCATTAACTCTAGTCTCTTCCGAACATCAGCTTCGGAAACCCAAATCGTGTCTTCGATATTCTTGTCCAGCGCGGAAGCTACTCTTTCCGATACATTCAGTGGAGGGACACCTACAGGGCCAAGCTCCCAGCCAGACTCCTCTTCAGGTGCTTCCACTCTTTATACATCATCATATATTTCGTCTTCGTCATATCAGCGGCAGAATGCTTCTTCCACAACCTTATCCGTTGGCGCATCATCCTTATCAGTGAGCTCTATGGTGCCAGGAAGAGTTACAATAATTACCACATATGTCAACTCGACCGTCAGACTCACCACATCAGTCCAGGGCCCGGCGAGCCCCTCAGGGTCTTTCAGTAGCGTCTCATCCTTTGCAGAAGTGACGAGCAGTCAGGCCCGTGAGACTCGCACCGGGGGCTCGCGGTCTTCGAGTACATTCTCGTCCGCTGCGGGATCCCTGGCTACCAGTCTGTCGGCTAACGCAACTTCAAGCACTGCCTCTTCACACAGTGGCAGTAGATTAGTTTTGACTTCTCTTTCGTCGGTATCTTCCAACAGTTCTGAACATACTAGCTCTGGACCTAGTACAGCCGCCACAGAATGGTCGGGTGTTCTTACGCGCGAGTTCACAGGAACCACGCCACGGCCGAAGAACACAACCCTTACTGGGTCACGAACGTCGTCGCTGACCCTGTCAAAAACGCAGACGGCTCGAAATGAAACCAATGTAACATCCACTGCGCTAGTCAGCGAGACACAAAGCGCCATTCGCTCAGAGACACGATCAACTGCTCTGACTACAGGCTCGAACTGGACGTCTATCACTAGAGTGTCTTTCGAGACTGTAGGCCGCTCGTCTGGAGAAGTGGTTTCAACTTCACTCGAGTCGAGCCTGGCGTCATCGCTCAATTTTTCGAGCAGTACACCTGCGCCTTCAAGGTCCACCTCGAATGCTTCTTCTGCATCATGGACTGTGACGGCCTCATGGAATCGCACTTCGTACTCCGAGACATTCACAACTCAACAGCGGGTCAGTACATCAAGGTCGGATGTTCCTCTCTTCTCTACAAGCTTGTACAGTTCTGCTGTGTCCATCCTGCCCACGCGAACCCGCGTATCGTCTTTGGTCACCGGAGTAACCAGTCCAGGAAGTAGTGGACCGTCACTTACAAGCACATCAACTTCGAACTTTAGCCTGAGCAGTGAAATCTCGCGTAGCCAACAAAGTACGGAGAGCACAGCGCCTTATGGGAATTCGACTTCCTCGCAACCGCCTCCGGCAACGAGATTGTCTACGGTATCCGGAGTTGTGACAAGGATCTCGTCCTCTATAGCCTCTGTCACCTTTGGATCGTCTCTGAATGTGACGCACTCAAGTCCGGGGTCAGCGACTGGAGCTGCCTCGTTATCCGCTGCCACCTCTAGAGTCAATGGCACCGTGATTGGGGTCACCACAGAATCCAGCACACTGTTTCGTTCCACTTCCAGCACGGGTTCTGTGATGCCGCCGTTCCCAACGGCAATGAATTCGACTTCGACCTGGGTGATTACCGTCTCATACAATACCAGTTTTTCAAGCCTGGTGCTGTCTACTGGAATTTCCAGTATTCCGCTATCAACAGGTGTCCCAAGCTTCCCCGTGTCTCCTGTTATTTCTAGCACACCACCAGGCCGTGACAGTAGGACAGTTCCATATCCTACTTTAAGTAACGCAACAAGATTTGGAACTTCAGGGACATTGGTCAGAACAACTGCGTCATTCGATAGCAGTGTAGCGCCATTCCCTACACATCTCAACTCAACTTCACCGTGGTCACGCGCCAGCTCTCTCGGAACCGGAGCCTCCACTCTGATACCCAGCCCAGGGAACAGCACGACAGCGCCTTTCCCTGCTGTCACGGATACAACAATTTGGACATTGACCGGAACAGGTGTTAGGCAAGGTGCAACGACAAGCACAACCGTAGTGCCGTTCCCGACCGGCTTCAACACCACCTCGTCTCTCGCACGCATTGCTACAAGCACAGGCACGCATTTTTCCCAGGACAGAACTGAGCCCCCGTATCGGACCTTTGCAAACTCGACAGGGTGGACGAGGTCAGGAACAGCAATTTCTAGGACGACTCCATCTGGCAGTCTCATGTTTTCAACCCGGACAAGTCCGAACACTACTCGGTTGTGGCCTTCGTCACTTGATCCAAGCCGAACACCAATGTCAAGCCGGCCTCCTTTCCGCACTCAGTCCAACTACACGGTCATCAGGACATCGGGAACCATTTCGACAGCTGTTCAAAGCTCCCAGTTGTCTCGAACAGCATGGAATTCCTTGATATCTACCGCAACCCGGACTGACGGCAGCTCGAGCAGCTTCACCCACGCTACATTATCTACTCCGGCACCCTTCCCGTTCCCTTTGAACTCAAGTGTCATTATAGTGTCTAGCGGTGTGCTGATTTCTTCATCGATGCAGACTTTGCCGGCATCTCGTGCGACCTCGAACGCTTCGATAGCTGCCACTGCTTCCAACGCTGCCAGTTCTGGACTCGCCAGCAGCTCGTCGTACACTCTCACGTCCTGGCGTTCAGTCACGGTTCTTCCAACTATTACTAGGATCATCACGGAGTCACCGGGCACTGTCCCCCCGTTCCGAACTCAACTTAATTCATCCAGTGTCGCTTCGTCCGGAGGGATTAGTCCTTCATCGGAATTCGCAAGGGCAACGAACGGAACTGCGCTTAGCAGCAGCAGCACATTCACCATCCCCTCCGGCAGCGCCACGCCATCGACTGGCCCTAATTCCACAATCCAGACGACGTATTCGGCAGTCACCTCTGCCGTGCTCGGCAGAGAATCAGTGTCCACAACAGCCGTTTCGTGGACAACTACAGCGTCCAACGGATCGAGCATACCGGCTCCTGGAACAGGCTCTTCTTCATCCAAGGTTGGGTCTTCGACATGGGCGAACTTCACTTCACAGCCCAGCGGGACCTCATCTTCGTCGGATGATGACCCAGGATCCAGGACGGCGCCAAGAGCTACTTCTGTGACATCGCTGAAGTCGTTGACTTCAAACATTTCTCAAGGCTCACCTTCTGCTCAAACTGCGTCTTCCACATGGACCAATGCCACGTCCCAAATTGGCCTGAGTTCATCCCCGTCAGATACCGTCCCAGAATCTAGGACGGCATCAATCTCTTCCACCACTTCAAGCATTTCAGGAGGCTCATCATTTACTCAGATCGAGTCTTCAACTCGGGCCAGCTTCTCCACAACCCAGCCTCCAGCTTCGTCTTCTTCGGAGCTGGATCCAGGCTCCAGAACAGCAGACACGTTGTCCTGGGAAACGGCCACGGCATCCAGTCAAAGCTCGGCGCGAAACTCAACTGTCCAGCCGGCTCCCACTTCTGCAAGGACGGCGTCAACTTACGCCTCGTCTTGTTCGACAAGCACTCCTCTTGCACCCTCTGGGTCTATTTCGTCGACAGAAGCGGTTTCGGAATCAACAGACGCTGATCTAACAACAGCCCGGTCTCCAGTATCCAGCTCAAGTCCATGCCCCACAACGACAACATCGACAACGTCAAGCACGTCGACGAGTTGCGCGCTGGGTGATTTGTCGACATTTGACGATCACACGTCTGCAGCTGATGAGACATCATCTTTCTCAAGTGAGCCAAAGACAACTTCATCGAGGCTTTCCACATCGTCCTGCACAAGCGGTGTGGGAGCTGGCACTGCTGATTCCCGCACGCAGAGCACAGGTAAGCAACGCCAGATTTGGTTCGAGATCTCCCCCCAAAATCATTACTCATGAACTGATTAGTGCCGGGCTCGTACACGACGGTGCCCACAACATTCGAGACCTCGACAACAGACGGATCCAAGGCCGGATCGACAAGTGTCGTTTACTGGCAGCCAAGCGGAATCAAAACGCCCTCAAGCGCCATGCCTTTCAACAAGAAGCTTCCTTCGCCGTGGCACAGACACGGCAACGCTACAGAGCTCGGCGAAGGTACCGGCGGCGCCAGGAGATGGTGGTCAGCCGTAGGCAACGCCATGGATGCCTTGAAGGGAGGCAGAGCACGAAGGTTCAAGGGTTTGGAAGGTCGGGAGTGAGCACAGCATGGGGTCGAGACCGACAGCACAACTTTGCGTACATCGGCATGTCTTTATGAAGTGAAGGGTGGTGGTACGTTGTCTTAAGCCGGGTTTGGCATGGGTTTGCTGCTAGGGACGCGTAGGTAATAACGAATTTAATCCCCTTCGCAAGGTCTAGTCTGTTCGGGACTGGCAGACGGACAAGAGACAGATGCCGCGCGTCCGAGACATGGCATAACTTCTGCATATCGTCACCCCAAGTATTGCATTTTGTGGTTGCCTGAGGAATGAGACGGAGCCGACGAGGAGTGCGAACCCTGCGCAGTCTGATTCCGCGCAAGGCCTGCCCCCGAGCTGTCATGATCGCTGACGTACCACGCGCGACAGTGCGCGTTTGAGCAGCCCTGGTCGTTCCGGAGTATCGCGACGGTACGGCTACTGTGCCAGCGACTGGACGCTCTACCGATTGACCGGGGACGGACAAATACTAAGAATGGTTCTACCGCTTCGTGAACAAACATCTTGAAGGATTCCATACAGACGCGCCCAATGCAGGATTGGCTGTTCGAGACACTTCCAAAAAGAAGGTTGCAACTGCTAGACCTCAAAGTAGCATGTCCATCTTATCTTGGTGAAACCTCGCTTCTTAGTCGATGCCAAGTGTCGTGTGACCCATTTCGCGTCCGCAGGTACTCGAGCTGCCGGTCTCTTGGACCTTCGGCTGAAACTGCACGCAGCCGAACTCTCAGGTCTATGCTACCCCATTTCGTGCCGCTTCAAGGTTTCGCCCTTCGCGGCCCCCGGAAGGTACGGAACTTGCCCTTGCGGTGCAAGCAAGGCGGGCTGTACCAGCATTGCATGTATTTTCGCACCTTCCCCCAGGCCACAAGTACCGTCCTTTGCGGTACTGGGGTGACGTGGTTTCTCCACTCCCTGCAGGTCAATCCACCGCAAGCAGCAGTCGCCACCGAGACCTCCGAGGCCCTCCCACACCACCTCACCTTCAATGCCCAATGATATAGATACCTCACCTGGCCGTGCCTCACGTGCTTCTGACCTTCCCTTCTCCCCTTCTTTCCCTACAGCATTAGGCAAGGCCTTTTTTGTCTACTCGTGAACCATCCCATCGCCCTTCCTACTATCTGGACGTTTCTATCAACTCGATACATCGCAAACATCTTCGACCATGAAGTCCGACTCGTTACTGAAGCCGCTGCTCTTCACTGCAACAGCTGCCGCCTTCCTCATTCCGGGCGAGCTTACCAGTCCCGATGGCGAAATCTTCGAAGCCCTCCCCGTGCACGCCGACACCATAGGACTACCCCCAACAGCATTTGCACAAAGCATCGAGGTTCCCTGCCGACACTGCAAGGGCAGAGGCACCTCTCTTCGACTGGACATCGCCGTTGAGGACGCTTCGCGGCTCACGCTCAATGGCTTCGAACTGTACCCGAATGCGGATCCCTGGCGCGGCGATTTGACAGCATCCGTGGTCGCACACAACGGCAGAGAAAGGGAGGAGAGGCTTGGCTACAGCCTGGCTGTCACCCCCGTCGGCATGGACGGCGAGCAACAAATGGAAGTTGTTGGCATCCATTTGAGGGTCATTGAGGTTGGCAATCGATTCATGCAGGACATTCCTGCCATCGATATGAAATTGATCAAGGCACCCAACTCTGAGATACTCATTGGTGCAATCGACATCCTTGAGGAGCGTGATTCGCAGTGCCAGTCGTTGTGGTGCCGTGCCACCAAGATGTTGAGCGGAACTTTCCATGGCGGTTGCTCCAAGGCTCATCGCCGTCCATCACACGCTGGACACGGGGAAGCTGATCACAGGATGCACAAAGATGGTCGGCCTAAGCATCATCACCATCATGGGCACCACCGCAACTGGCGCCAGCTGTTCAAGAATGTCGCCACTCAGATTTTCCTCCCGGGATTGGCTGGACTTGTTGCCGGCATTGGTGTCGCAATGTGAGTGCTTTCACTTGCTCGTCTACACTTTAATTTGTGCTAACCCCCCCTTAGCATTGCTACAATTCTGTGCACCTTCGTCGTTCACTTTGTCAGAATCGTCCGGCGAGGCAGGCAAGGTGGTTCAATGTGTCCGGCACGTCGTCAACGCACTCGCGTTACAGAGGTTGCTATTGCAGAGGAAAAGGTTGGCCTGATGGAGCAAGATGATGAACGATCGAGCATCGAGCTTGCTGCAGAGAAACAGTAAACACCATTTATGCCAAGCATAGCTGCTCTAACAACATCAGCTGTAGACAGGTCTGTGTCTTACGTCGCGGCCAACTGACCGGTGGTTCAGACGGAACGGAGCCTTCCCGTGCTCCTTTTTTTTTTTTTTTTTTTACACATGGTTGGGACATGACGCTACATGTATCTTTTTCTTTTCTGCAGCTAGGGAGGTGTCCCTGTCATTTTATACCCACACATTCCTTTGTCTGTCAATCAAATAAGATTCAGATTGTTCAAGAAGAAGGTCGTACTTTTCGGCGGCTCCTCCTCTTCTACTGCGAACATGCTATGGCCAACATGAATAGATTGTTTGATGGATGGGTCAATGAATCGATTATGTAGTCCTTGCCTTGTGGCAATGCAGCCAAGCCCATATGCTGTGGGGTTTAGCCTGTCGGATCTGGCGGGTCAAAGGGTGCTCTGGCAGCCCGTTGGAAATATGGCCGCATGAACCACGACCCTCGTATTGGTGGAAGTTGCGAAAGGGTGGGCTTGGTCGAAGGGACGACGCTCACGATCTGACATGCCCTCCTCATTATGACTCGCGGCAATAGAGCACAATGTCGAGTTAGTCGGCGTCGTTTGCCACGTTTAATTGACAA
This sequence comes from Stachybotrys chlorohalonatus IBT 40285, assembly GCA_000732775.1. Classification (NCBI taxonomy): domain Eukaryota; kingdom Fungi; phylum Ascomycota; class Sordariomycetes; order Hypocreales; family Stachybotryaceae; genus Stachybotrys; species Stachybotrys chlorohalonatus. The sequence goes on along the minus strand of KL660395.1, from coordinate 65,997 downwards.
CCAGCACGCATCTCCGGTGAGCCTCCAAGGCTCAAGGTAATCGGACACGCATGGGCAAGCAGGCAGCAGAGCACGCGCTGCAGCCGCTCGAATGTGCTTGATTTCCCCAAATGTACGAAAAGGGTCGTTGGCCGTCGCTTTACTCCGCGCTGCGGGGTAACATGTCCCCAGGAAGAACCAGGAAGAACCCCTCGCGACATTTTTGGGCCGAGAAATATCTTTTAAGCTACGGGAGAGCCGGGTAGCGGAGGATGAGGCGGTTGGCCGGATGTGAAATCAACTCACCTTCTGCATGGTTGTATTTATCATTGAACACTTCGCCCTTGACATTTGCATGAGCTTTCGCGACCCAAGGTTTCCACGAACCCGCCTACCCTTGATACCCGCGACCACAGGAAGCATGTGGCAGCCATCATCGCCCACCTCTGAGCCCCGGTCGCCGAGAGTTGCTGAGCCCTCGACGCGGCTGAGGAATCCAGGGCGACGCATTGGCCAGATTGTGCGCTTGAAACCCGAGTGCGTCGAAGAATACAAAGCCTGCCATGCCAAGGTCTGGCCTGAGGTGTTGAAGCAGATCAAGGACTGCTCCATCGAAGACTGTCAGTAACAATTCCCACCGGCGCCTACCCTGGACACCATCACCGGATGACATTGGAGGAGTTGATGGGTTATCCTATTCGTGAAAGAGCCAACTGACAGCTGCTACGCACTACAGACAGTATTTTCTACGACGACAACACGGGCATCCTCTTCGCGTCGTTCAAATACGTCGGGTACGACTACGCAGGGGACATGGAGCGCATGGCGCAGAATCCCAAGGTCCGCGAATGGTGGCAGATGACGGATAAGATGCAAGAGAGCCTTGTCCCAGGCGCGGTAAGCTCCGAGTCAAAGGAGCCGAGCTGGTGGAAGCCCGTCGAGGAGGTTTTCTACCAGAGGTGAGATGGATTTAGCTACGCTCGAGGTTGGCACACCCCGGGTCTGTCTGGAGGATCCAGGGGATACTTCGGGTACAGTCATGAAAGATGAGATGGAGAGTGGTATTTGATATGAGAATATGACTTCTTTTTCTTTAACTTACCTTTCTTCTTCTTGGCGACATGTCTCCTCCAAATGGGGAAAAGGATAAAAAAAAAAAAAGGAAAAAAAAAAAAGAAAGACGAAACATGTCATGATGGCAACGACCTGTCCAGGAAGCCGTGCCTTGTCAGCAACCGTGACGCGACAGGCCGAGACGGTAGATCGCACGGCTCGATCCGGATTGTACGGATTCTCCACGCCAATGACGAATGCTTAGCAGCTCTTTATCGTGTAAGCCAAGACGAAGTATCTATTTCTGGGGGGGACCTGTCTCAGCCGATGCTCCGTGGCCCCTGGTAGAAAGTGTTTCGCAGGGGGCCAAGCCGGGCCCCAGTCGTCTGATGCAAAACCTTTCGAGGATAAACACACGGGCCCTGGGCTGGCTCGTTAATCCAACCATCGTCACCGAAGACACATTTTTTCATGCATGGCGATCATACGTGGCGTTGCGTAAGCGAGCTTGCATCGTATGGGACAACTAGCGACGGATACAGAGTAACTGCACAGGTGACGAATCAATTGATTGGCCTTGAACACGCGACGCGGGCCATTTCTTGTCAAATCGGTGGACTTTATCCGTAGAGCACCGTAAGGGATGTGTCGTGGTAAACTACACGACGGAGACCTTTGGAGCCCCTTGTAGCGGCACGTACTTGCTCATCCCCCGGGAGATAACGATGTTCGGGTGAAGAGATTGAGGACGGCGGAACCATACACAAAGATAGTGGCCTGTTCAAAATATCCGGTGACTGTCCACCTTTTGCTTGAGTCAGGGTTGATTGTAGCGACGGATGGCATCAGATTAGGGCGACGGTGTGGGCTGGGCTGTTGTCTGAGCTGCCATGCGGCCACAGGGATACAGTTGCTCTTGGCTACCCCAGCGTGACGAGTCACATGGGAGAATCTAGATGGCCCTGAACGAGGACGCCACTGTTGCGCCCCGTACTCAAAGCCTGTTCCTGGGGATTTGCAGCGAGGCTTCACCGGGAAGGCATATCCATTATCACGTTATTCAAGCCTAGCCGCAAGAAGCCCATGCTGCTAGAGCCAGCGAGCTTACCGGGCCATGTGGTGACTTACACTGGCGCCTGTATCAAGTAAACGGGAAAGACTTGGGTCACCTAGGCTCAGCCCGCGAAAAAAGAAGTCGACGAAGCCGGCGCTAGTGTTTCTGCTTGAGCATGATCGTCGGTGGACCTTCCTCTTGGCACTTCCTCCTCGACGCCAAAGGGGAGGGTGGGGGGGGGGCTCGATGGATGAGAACGTGGTTGTTAATGACCCGCGTTGCAAAGCAGGTCATCGAGCTGCTGATTCTCGTGGACGCGATGCGCGCTTTGGAGGCGGCGTCGACATTTCAGGAACATCCTAAGTACGGTGAGGCGCAGGTGGAGGCTTCTTAGAAGGCGGACTGTGTGGCTGTCTGAGGGGCTGTGGAACATTGGCGTCGTTGCTGTGTGAACATGGAGCACTTTGGTTGGATATCGCAAGTGCCTAAGCTTTCACGGGCGAGGCCAACGTGATGCGATCGAGTGGCTGCGGGTATATCCACATTGATGAAGACGACCATGACCTGGCAACGTCACCGAGACGTTGACGAACCGCGGCATGAAGATCCTCGGTCGGCGTCAGGGATGGACTACTGCAAGTCAAGAAGAATACGCGGAACAGCGTGATGAAGACGCGCCCTAATTGACTGCAACGAAGCCTGGTCCGGGATGCTGTCTATTTAGTCCAATGCCGGGTTAATGCGCTGCTAACATGTATGCACATCCATCGGCTGAAATCTCGCATCATGCAAACCACAGGACGGCTCATTCACCAGCAGCCTAGGATCTGGAAGAATCGGGTCCGATAAAGGTCCGTACCTGGCTTGAGCCACCTCCGCTGCCGAAAGCAACGACCAACATCCAACTACTAGTAGGAAGAATTGGCTACCCCCCCCGGACACTCTGCCGCACCAGCCTGCTAGTGTCACTCGCTAGCCCCCCCCGGCCTGCACCGCTGATGGTTGATGCCAAGCATCGGCGCGCGTTGGACTCAGGGGCCGCCGCATTTTCACAACTGCATTGTTCGCTGTTGGCCCGGAGCCTGTCGTGGTTTGCAGCAGTAGTCGCCGGAGCAGCAGGATGGATGGATGACGTTGTTCGACCAGACGGCGAGCAGACGGCTCACGAGGTCATCCACAGACGGGGAGTGACTGCTTTGTGTAGTAGTAGGAGTAGGAGTAGGAGTAGCAGTGGTGGTGGTGTTATACAGCAAGACGGGACGCCAAGCGCCAATAGTCGGGCAATGTGATTGTAGCTGCTATGACTACACATGGCTTAACCAAGGACACGTCCCCCCGCTTTGTCCCTGCATTTTGCCCACGGTAGACGCGGTAGACCACAGATCCCTCAGGTGAAGTCGTCGGAGGCCACGGAGGCATCTGAGCCCATCAATCCATGTGCGGCCCCCCGTCTGCCCGTGCAGCATCTGCAAGGTCCCAAGCGTCGCCGGTTGCACGTCGTATTCGTGCCACCCGGCCATGCAGGCTTCATCACCTACATAGTACAGCACTTAATTACATGCGGGTGCTGCGTAGGTACTGGCCAGACAGACTAGCAACAGGCCGGTATCGTACCTCGTGGCTGCCCACACACACAAACCACAGCCACTCCCGTGACCCCCTTTGGGCCTTTTCGAGGAGGACGGGGGCAGGATAGCGACGCCAGACCAGGGTCGCCGCTGGGCGAAGGAATCAGGGCTGGCTATCCGCATCGCCGGTTTTCGTCACTTTCTTTCCGTGCTTCTTTTCATCCCGACCCTCCTCAAGGGTCCCGCACCTCAACTCAAGCCCCCCTTTGGCCCCCCCTGACCGTCGCTAGTACCTGGCTACTGTAAGGTACCCTGCGCGCCGCTTCAGGTACCTGGGTCTGCGCCGGTACCTGTGGCGTCCGCACTTGCCGTGCTCGCCAAATACTCCTCATCGCGTGTCCTTCCTGCCTGTGCCTGCGGCCTTCCTCTTGCCTCTCCCCTATTGTCATTTTCGTTCTCCTCTTCCGTCCTCTCGCGAGTTCGAGCGATTGGCAGGCGCTTCAACCGAGTGACTTTTGCTCCTCACTGCGACCTCGTGCCAGACACGTAAAATAAGTCCATCTTCAACTTCAACTTGACCGTCTACTTCACAGCCGGCCTCGTCGCGGCAACTTTCGCACACCCAGCAACCGCCTCTCGACTGGTCTCGATCCCATTCCCTTATTTTCTTCGTCTTTCAGTCACTCGTTTGTCTCCCTGCGACCGCTGCCAGTGTTCTCCAGCTTGGGCATCGCGGAAACGCCAACTTCCCCGAACAGCCGTTGAGGGAAAGGCTTCTGCTCTCATCCACCATTTCAAGGCATTGATTGGCCTACCTATTCGCGATCGACAACAGCGACAGTCTAGACGAATGCAAGTCTCAGATCCAATCAATCTACTGCTCTAGTAGAAGCCTGCTATTCTTACGACTGCCAATCCCGACTTCTCTCTATTAGGCCCTGGCTGCTGGTCATTCGACCTGGATTGCCTAATCTGCTGCTCTGAAACACGACCTCGGACTTCCTGTCTCACGAGCCTGCGTCATTGCTTCCGTTGGTCTCACGTTGCAGCGAGACACCGTGACCAGTAAGTAAAACCTTTTTGCCAATGGCTCTCGGTTGCTTTCTACCCCGTTGCCCGTCTCCCATCTATCGCCCTGCAGGGCTCATTGTCGCATTCAAGGCCACGCTTTCAGGGTCTATGCTCGTCTGCTTCTAAACTTTCTTGTTGTCGCTCATACTCCTACCCCACACCCCTTGCCTACTCTCACCTCCGTCTTGGCAGCTTGTCTCTATCTGGTGGGCGCTCCAAGACTCGAGACGTAGGCTGTATGCGATGAGTCGTCCCATTGCCCCAATGCACCTCCTGAGTTCGTGCTTCCCTGTCACTCCAAGTCTCCGGCTCTCCTGCTGGGTTACCTTCTCGACTGTTGTGCAAGCCCACCCATCCTCAGCTGCCTCATTTGGCTGTTTTCCTTTCAATAAACTAATTCTTTACTTGATAGAACAAACACCAGTCCCCTGAGGGACTACCCCATTCATTTGCGTTACAGCATTGACAGTGAATCCCTTTCTCCGATTCTGCTTGAAGCAGATCCTTGACCTGAACCTTCTCTTCTCCCGTACCATATTTCTCTGTGCCACGCTCTGATTCGTACCACGTTCGCTCGTGCAACAAACCTGCACGTTCTCATTGACTGAACGAGCTGTCGCGAAACCTGACAAACGAACTGCTTCATGTTGGGCAGCTGCAGCCGATCCGAATAGGCATTGCGACTGGTTGCGAAAGGCCAACCCGATCACGATCCTTGATTTCTATCTTCCACCGTTCGGCAACCCTGACAAAGTCGCCTGTTGACCCACCCCACCGCTCATGTCGCTGGGCCCGTTCGAAAGTAGCACATCTCGAAAACATTTCTCGATTCAAGGCCTTTTTAGTGGAGGACCTCTCTTATTGGAGAGCTGGGCAACGGTGGTTCGATGAGTGAGGCGTATGATGGAGGCGCCATGGAACCGCCATACACGACACCAGGGTCCGTGAAGCGAGCGCGAGAGGCTGCACAGGCTGGTCTGCCAAGAATCGCAACTGCCTTTCCCACGCCCGGTCAATCGGCCAAGTCGAGCCGCGATGTCGCTTCGTCGAGGCCCGCGGGTCAATCATCCAAGATCCCCCGACCACGAGCGCCTCCAGGCCTGGATGGCAACATAGGCGATGCCATATCTAGGCCACGACAGGTTCCGCAATGGCCCTTGGCTGGCCCCGCCCAGTCTCCCGTAAAGCCTCAAAATGCTTCATCTTTTCGGCCACCCACTGGCCAAGCGCCGCGGAGACCACCTCGACCAAGCCTAGTACCCTCGATCCTGGATCAGTCACGCCTGCAAGATCCCACACCTGTTTTTCTCTCGCCTCAGTCCATACGCGAACCCTCGAAAGAACCCTCAAGGGACTCAGCTCAAGAATACCTCTCCTCTATTCCTGCCACGCCGTCATCCAGACTCACTACATCCTCTGTTGGATCCATACCCGATTTCCCCGTGCCTGTCTCAGCAACGGTGCCCGTTGCGCCTAGGAGGAGTGCCATTCTGGGGCCGCCCCCCTCTAGCCGCAGAGGAGCCTCCTCGTTCTATTCGACCGCTTCATTTGTGTCGCCCATCCCGGAAGAGAGCCCCAATACCAGGTCGCACGGATCTTATGCCTCAAGCGCCGCCATGCCTTCGCAATGGGACCCGCCTTCGCCAATGACCAGCCCAAGCAGTCCGGATGCACTCTACGAGGATTCTATCACCGACAAGAGCAGAGATTCTGAGTTCGACGACTTTGGTGACGAGAGTAATCTTGTCCGCCGTGCAAGTCTGGGGAAGAAGGGCAAGCCATCACTGATTGTCACAAAATCTTCCAGCGGGCCTGTGGCGGGTCAGCGACCTTCGCCAAAGCCAGTTCAGCCGTTTGACGGTGGCACGACCTTTGTTGATGTATCGACCAGCTCCTCGAATACATTGCCTACAAGGTTTCAAGAACCCGCTTCGGACTCGAGTGAATCTTTCGACGCGACTGCGGACGGCATCATCGAGGCATATGCGACGGCGGCTGGAGCCTCTGGTCCCAAGGGACCGCCCCAACCGACAAGTTCTGCCAACCCATTACAGCGAGACCTGAGGCGCCCGCCGCGACTTGACATGGAAGCTGTCAAAGAAGCCGAGGCACGAGGGAGTCTGACCAGTTTACCTGATCTGATACGGAGAGCAACGAGACTGGCAGCCATGATTGATGGGGGTAAGAGACCAGCAAGTAGGTTTGAAGATCTCCGGGACTATCTGAGCGGCGAAAAAACTGGTGGTTATCCATTGGAGAAGGACACTTCTAGTAGCAGTAAGCTCTTTGAACTCATATCTACCAGAAGAAAAGAGAAGCTAACAAAGACGTAGCGGACGAACGATACCGTTCCGGCCTTTCAGACATGTTGGCCGCTTTCCCGCCTCCTGCCCAGGCTCAAGCCAGCCGCACTTCGTGGTTTCGTACGACGTCTTGGCCGTTAGCCCCCGACCGCCGCGGCGCACCACCGGCTCCTCCTATTCTGGCGGCTGTCCCTCGTGCGCTGTCGGATGGGGCAGTGCCATCGGAAGATGGCGAGAAGAAGAAGGGCCGACGCTGCTGTGGTTTGCCTAGATGGGCTTTCATCATGATTGTGATCCTCATTGTTCTCATCATAGCGACTGCCATTGTGATACCTCTGCAATTTTTCGTCTTCGGAACTTTGGGAAGCCAGGCCAATGCTGATGGAAGCCTGGAAAACTGCCGCTCTTCCTTGGTCTGTCAAAATGGCGGAACCAACGTCATCTCGCAGGGTGTTTGCTCGTGCATATGTACCAACGGCTTCTCTGGCCCGGTTTGCACGGTCGCTCGTAGCGACGCTTGCACCACAACCAATCTTGTTGGATCCGACGGGTCTACGAGTATCAACGATGTGACTCTTGGGAGAGCCATCCCCAGACTCATTGCCGAGTCCAACGCCAATTTCTCCATTCCCCTCTCCGGGACTACAATACTCTCCAAGCTCAACGCAGAAAACCTATCCTGCATCGCACAGAACTCACTGGTCACTTTCAACGGCCAATCAACGCGGGCGGGCGCCGTCGATGCTGTTCTCTTAGACGACGCACTCGGAAACAACGTCGAAAGTCCGGCGGCTTCCTTCATCACCCTGGTTCCTGGTCAGTCCTTGACGTTGACAATATCGAGGGAAACATCAGTCATCCCTACACAACCACCCTCACCCACGAACTCAGTGGCAACTACGACGACCTCATTGCCCGAGACGACGTCTTTCTCAGCCCCGCCAGTCGCAACATCGGCCCCCGCCACCGGCTTTAGCATCTCACAAGAGATATTGGATTTCGCCCGTGTCTCAGTTCTCTTTGTCCTCCAACAGGAGACGGCCGACGATGCCGTGACGGCGCAGACAAGTCTACAACGCTTCTTTACTCGGGTTAGCCAGAGCCGTTTCGGTGACGATACGGCACTGGACGATGCCTCGAATCTGAACATTGGCGGCGATAATTTTATCGACCTGGTTGCTCTGACCATCAATCTTGGTAATGGCCCAGTCGGACGAACAAACGGCAAACGGGCCGTGAATATACCAATCAGCGTCAGCCCCAGACGTACAAAGCACTCCGAAGGGCCAGCGGCTTCCAAGCGAAGCCTTTGTGGACATGCACGAATATGATTTCAAAGACAAACGTATACGATTGACCTATCTCAAACCACGGTTCCTTTCCCCTTTTCTTTTATTGGTTGGAAGTCGAGTGGCAGGTTTATGCCGCTGTACTTCGTCTCGTTTTCCCTTGTGATGCTGGAGATGAAGCTCCATAGGCCTGACAGCCAAGAATCTTGTATATATCGTCCTAGGACACTTTTTCTTTGTCGGCGGTGCATGTAGGAGCTCAAGAGCGGAATCCGCGTTGGCGTTTTATAGGAGGAGGACTAGATACCATAGGTGACATCACAACTTTCTAATGTTAAAGACTGTTCAGTTAGACACTTATATCAAAACCATTGTGCCGTTTCTACACGCCACAAATAATCATCGCTACGGAAACATGAAGGTCATTTTACATCCTAAATACACCGTATCGGGTATCCCCAGGTTTGACTTCGTTACGACCACCCATGGCCGCATTAAGACCCAATCCAAGGTATCGTCTTGTGTGTTGAGGGGGTATAATGCCGTCGTCCTAGAGGAAACTGTCAGCAAAGGAACGTTGTTTCGGACACCAAGAGGATGAAGATGCGTATTTGGCGAAGACTTACCCAAAGGCGCGCGGAAGAGTATGTGGCTTCGCTCTCGCGTTCGATGCGGTTCTTGAGCTCGGGATCGGCCTTCTGCCCCACAGTCTCCATGACACTCGCGAGCTGCTCACTACCCATGACGCCTATGCGGGCGTTGGGCCACATCCACAGGAAGCGCGGGCTGTATGCGCGGCCGCACATGCCGTAGTTGCCGGCACCGTAGCTGCCGCCGACGACGACGGTGAACTTGGGGACATCCGCGCAGGAGACGGCGGTGACGAGCTTGGCGCCGTGCTTGGCGATGCCATCGCGCTCGGCGGCGGAGCCGACCATGAAGCCCGAGATGTTCTGGAGGAAGACGAGGGGGATGCCGCGCTGGGTGCACAACTCGACGAAGTGGGCGCCCTTGACGGAGGAGGAGGCGAAGAGGATGCCGTCGTTGGCGACGATGCCGACGCGGTGGCCGTAGATGTGGGCGAAGCCGGTGACGAGGGTGGTGCCGAAGTCGCGCTTGAACTCGGCGAACTCGGAGCCGTCGACGATGCGGGCGATGACCTCCCGGATGGGCAGGGGCTTACGGAGGTTGGTAGTTGCGATGCCGAGGAGCTCGTCGGGGCTGTAGAGGGGTTCCGCGAAGGTCTCCCTCGGCGGCTGGGTGGCGGGCGAGCGTGCGGGCCAGTTGAGGTTGCTGATGCAGCGGCGCGCGAGGACAATGGCGTGGGCGTCGTCGACGGCGAGGTAATCGGTGACTCCCGAGACGGAGGAGTGCATCCTGCCGCCGCCGAGATCCTCGGGGCTGACGACCTCGCCGGTGGCGGCCTTGACGAGGGGCGGCCCGGCTAGGAAGATGTGGCCCTGGTCCTGGACGATGATGCTCTCGTCGCTCATGGCGGGCACGTAGGCGCCGCCGGCGGTGCAGGGCCCCATGACTACCGAGATCTGCGGGATGCCCCGGGCGCTCATGCGCGCCTGGTTGTAGAAGATGCGGCCGAAGTGCTCGCGATCCGGGAAGACGTCGGCCTGGTGCGGGAGGTTGGCGCCACCGCTGTCGACGAGGTAGATGCACCTGCGGTGGGACTGGCGTAAGCGGTATGCATGCAAGGGCTTTGACAGAAGTGACTCACGGGAGGTTGTTTTCCTGGGCAATGGCCTGGGCGCGGAGGTGTTTCTTGACGGTGATGGGATAATACGTGCCGCCCTTTACTGTGCTGTCGTGGGCTACAATAACGCAAGTAACGCCCTCGACAACGCCAACACCCGTTATGATTCCGCCGGCCGGGACATCCGCCTCCGGATAGAGATCGTAGCCGGCAAAAGTCGACAGCTCAAGGAATGTAGTGCCCGGGTCGACGAGGGCCGTCACGCGGTCCCTCGGCAGCATCTTCTTGCGGGCGAGGTGCTTCTGCCTGGCCTTGTCAGGCCCGCCGCGCTGGATCTTGCGCGCCAGGTCCTGCATCTTGGCCATGACCTCGCCCATCTGGCGCTGGTTCTCCCTGAACTCGTCCGAGGCGGTGTCGACGTTGCTCTGGATGCGCGTGATGGCGGCCGCCTGGTGCGGCGGGGTGAGGCCGGCGACGGACCGGCATTGGACGCTTGGGTTGCGGTGGCCGAGCTGGCGGCCTGCCGAGACTGCGAAGCGGGAGGATCGCGATAATGACATGGTCAGGGCCCCTCGAGTCGGCGTGAGATCAAGGCGAGGTTTGGTGTACGGAGGGAAGAGCTGGTGTTGAAGACAGAGGACAAGCCGTCTTGGTGAAGCTGTGACGTTTGGAGAGTCTGGGGGTTGCGTGGCCCGTGAATTGCCGCTGCAAGCCGAGGGCAAGCGGCCGCATGACATCGGCTTTCCACGCCCGGCCGAGCATCCACCTCGGCTTGCCTTGCTGAACATCATTGACCACGCACACAATCTTTTCCGCCTGCTGTGTTTTCTGCAATCTCTCGAATTCATCTCCAAGAGTTGACCTGCTACGAAGACGAATTTACAATGGCCAGCATTCGAACCCTCAGAGCGCTGGCTCGGCCGGCGAGGCACTTCCGACCAGCAATCAGTCTTCCCGTTACCCAGCACCGGCTACACTCTTCCAAGCACCCCAAAGGATTCGAGGCACCCGCGAGCGAGGATCTAGAAGAGCTGCGAGAGAGAGTACAGGAGTTTACACGCCGCGAAATCCCGGAGGAGGTGGCTGCCCACACGGACAAGAGCAATGCCTTCCCCAACGAGATGTGGAAGAAGCTGGGCGACGCGGGGTTCCTCGGCATCACGGCCGATGAAGACGTTGGGGGCCTGGGAATGGGCTACCAGGCGCACTGCGTTGTCATGGAGGAGATTTCTCGAGCATCCGGATCCATCGGGTTGAGCTACGCCGCCCACTCACAGCTGTGCGTGAACCAGCTGCAACTCAACGGCTCGCCCGAGCAGAAGAAGAAATACCTACCGGGGTTGATAGCCGGCACCAGTGTGGGCGGCCTTGCCATGTCTGAAACGAGCGCGGGCAGCGACGTCGTGAGCATGCGGACAACCGCGCGGGCCGTCGACGGCGGCTACGTGATCAACGGGTCCAAGATGTGGATCACCAACGGACCGGACGCGGATGTAATCGTCGTATACGCCAAGACGGAGCCTGACAAGGGATCCAAGGGCGTCACGGCCTTCATCGTTCAGACGGACTACAAGGGCTTCAGCTGCTCGCGCAAGCTGGACAAGATGGGGATGCGCGGGAGCAACACGGGCGAGCTCATGTTCGACTCGGTGTTCGTGCCAAGCGAAAACGTCCTGGGCAGCATCAACGGAGGCGTACGGGTGCTCATGGAGGGGCTTGACCTCGAGCGCTTGGTGCTGAGCGCGGGCCCGCTGGGCATCATGCAGGCCACCATGGACGTGACGCTGCCCTACGCGCACCAGAGGAAGCAGTTCGGCTCGCCCATTGCGCACAACCAGCTGGTGCAGGGCAAGCTGGCGGACATGTACACCAAGCTGCAGGCGTCGAGGGCCTACACGTACGCCACGGCCAAGGCGGTGGACGAGCAGGGCTTGATTCGCACACAGGACTGCGCGGGTGCCATCCTCTACGCAGCGGAGCGGGCGACCGAGTGCTCGCTCGACTGCATCCAGCTGCTCGGTGGCATGGGCTACATGGAGGAGATGCCAGCTTCACGGCTGTTACGAGAGTGAGTCCCCCCCCCTTATTGTCTATATGGTGAGATGATTGTGCTGATTTGGCTGTCATATAGCGCCAAGCTGTACGAGATCGGAGCTGGGACGTCGGAAATTAGACGCATGGTGATCGGGCGAGCATTCAACAAGGAGTACACGAATGCATAGAGGTCTGGCATGGTGATTACTGAATCTATGTGATGATGAATGGATGGGTCCTTTCGAGGTCGATTTACGAGACAGGGAGCACGGCGTATGGACGAGCGAGAGACTGCTCTGACAGCTGCTTCGAGTTCGAGGCCGAGCTGCAGGCGGCACAGAAGACGCTCCACGAACGCAGTATCTAGGACGTTCATTGATGGTATCAGCTAGCAAAAGCTCTTGCGCAGATGAAGCAGAGAGGGCAGCTACATGTACTAGAACCTTGGTTCTCGCAGTGCTGGGGGCAGTAGAAGGAGCAATTGAACGGCGACAAAAGGAATTGAAGGTTTCAACCCAGACAGAGGTCATCGCTTGCAGTCAACAATCAAGGTGCCACACATTCTATTGGGACAGCCGTCTGCGCTTCCCGCATTTATGGCAGTCAAGGCCTGGGTACTGTAGTGGTTGGCCCCTACGAGTTCCCAATGGCCACCCACCCGCAACGCTACAGTGAGGAAGGAGCAGCCAGGGTAAGTCGCCGCTGGCAGCAGAAACGTGGGAAGGTAAACGGGCAAGGAGGCAGAAGCATGCATGATTTCAATTGCATGAGATGACCCGGCCATGATGGGGGCTCATACTGTACCGCCGCGAGTCAAGGGACAATATGCGCACAGTAGACGAAACACCATGGGGCGTGCCTGGACAGACATCGTGAGATTAGACGGTTGCGGCTCGCTCGCGCAGCGCCGCCCCAGGGGTTACACGAGCTGACACCCTGTGGCCCAGATCCTCGATGCTCCATCCAAATCCCTCCCCTTCGGTGGGGAGCGAACCGTCCAGACCAGTATGTAGTGGTTTCTCGGCGGAGGCTCCGGCAGGACTCCATAGGAGCGCCCCCTTGACGGACATGCAGCGCGTATCCGCATGACACTGGCATCGGGATGTACAGTCGCAGAAGGGGGGGGGGGGGGGCGCCTGCCGGAGCGCATGATCATGGCAATCCTGGTGCAAGCGAGATCGGCATCGTGAAGGGGAGAGAGGAGTTGGGGATGTACGGATCGAAGCTTGCGTGGCCCGCCCGTTTGCGGCGCGGGCTGGAGTGCCAAGCTGCTCTAGATTGACTGCTAAGGCCGTAGTTTGAGCTTCGTGGGTTCAACAATCCCAACCCTTGGGTGGGAATCGGAAGCTTCTTCGAGGTGCGTGCCTGTCTTTACGAATGCCACTTTGTGCTTGGCCTCCCCCCTCCGGCCTACCGCCTTCTCTGGCATTGGCGATGCAGTTTTAGCGAGGAATTGCTCTCCAGTATATAGCCGTGGTAGCAATAGCTCTTGCAAAGCCCCCCCAAAGGAACAGAAATGTAGAGGACTCCAGCAGTTCTTCGTGACAACGCAGACTCCGCGCGAAGAGGAACTACCTGCGTTAGCCCAAAAACACGGGCGTCCCACTCCAGGCACCCAGATAGCAACAGAGTCCAGTGGATCTGCGTCACATGCCGCTGCGCTCCCTTTCCGCCAAGCAACTGCGCCAATCCCTTCCTGCGAGACTCCCATCGCTTCGCTACTGTACCTTCTCTGCAATCCCTTGCAGACTGTAGGGGTGCTTGGAGAGGCTAATAACGGCAGAGGTCAGCATGCAACCGGACCATGTGGGGTAGCGCCAACAGCTAGGGTGGGGTATAAGTATAAGCCAAAACTTCTCTGTAGAGCTACCCCATGGAGCTGTTGGTAAAACATCGTGCCACGGCCAGACGAAGAGGTGCGTCTGGACCTGGACCTGGCAGGATGCTTCCGGGACCGATTCGCTGCCGGCAGAGGGACAGAAGCAATTGAATGATGTGGTAAGATTAAACGGTACTGTAACTCACCGGTCAGTAAATAAGCTGTCGTCCCACCCCGTCCACTTCCCGTAACCTCCCTCACCTCTTCAGATCATTCCACCTCCCATCCATTTGATACATTTCACGTTTTAATTCTCTGTGCGACGATATCGACGGTCACCTTAATTCATAATTGCAACTAAAACTTTCAATCGGAACCCAATTGCCTGCCGTGCCCTCGTCGATTATTGTCTTGTCCAAGCCCTTGGCTGCGCTGCGCACCCTGGACCCTATGACGACAGCTTTCCACACGATCAGCACCTCTTGATCGCCCAGCTCAGCAAGCTTTGCATTCCTCCCACGGTCTGCTCCTCACCCCATCACCACATCACTCCTTGGTCACTTCCTCCTATTACACAAAAGCAAGACAGAAAAAAAAAAAAGAAGAAAAACTGTTAGGAAGCCGGAAAATGTCCTCCAGAGCTGGCGCCGCACTGGCTTCTGTCCTGCGACAGACGGCCCGCCGCTCCCCCGCCCTCACCTCGCCCTCCTTTGCCGTCGCGGCGTCCAGAGCTCTGCACAACGTCCCTGCCCGTCACGGGAAGCCCGGGAGCTACTCACGAACAGACTCCGACGTCAAGGTCGAATATCCTGACGACAGCGAGCTGCCCAGCAGCAAGCCTGTCCATGGCACTGGCGGCCAGTACATCAAGCCTACTCTTCCTAGCTTCACCCTCGATGGCAACGTAGGCGTCGTCACCGGTGGCGCTCGAGGTCTTGGTCTCGTCATTGGCCAAGGCATGGCCTATTCGGGCGCTGACCTGGCTTTGGTCGACCTCAACAGTAAGTCTCGTCCTAGACACACCAGAGCACCATATAACGAGGCCTGCCGTTGACACTGCCGCCAGAGGAGGAGGCCGAGAACCAGGCGAGGCTTCTGGTTGAGACTTTCAAGCGGGACAATCCCAATGCAGAGCGGTAAGTCTCCCTCAAGGTTGTGGCCCATGCTCCGACGACGCAGCCACTAATCCTGCGCAGCATTCCCAAGGTCACGGCGCACTACGCCGACGTGTCCGACCCCGAGTCCGTCGACGCCTGCATCAACGAAATCATCAGCCAGCACGGAAAGATTGATAACCTTGTCACCTCGGCCGGCTTCACCGAGAACTTCGAGGCCACCAAGTACCCCATCGATCGCATGCGCAAGCTCTGGGCTGTCAACGTCGACGGCACTTACCTCTTTGCGACCAGTGTAGCCCGCCACCTCATGGAGAGGAAGGCCCCCGGCAGCATGGTCCTCATCGGCAGCATGTCTGGGGCCATTGTCAACGTGCCCCAGCCCCAAGCGTAAGATTGGTCCGACGGTCCACCGTGTTGTTGCGGAGTTGCTGACGAGGCCCTTTGGTAGTCCCTACAACGCCGCCAAGGCTGGTGTCCGTCACCTGGCGGCTTCTTTGGCCGTGGAGTGGGCGCACGCCGGCATCCGCGTCAACTGCCTGTCCCCAGGTTACATGCTGACTGCTCTGTAAGACATGACGCCCATCAAGAGTGCTCATTGTGTTGGAAACTAATACTTGGTGACTTCAGGACCCAGAAAATCCTCGAGGACAACCCGGATCTGAAGCAGAAGTGGACGTCGCTGATTCCCCAGGGCAAGATGGGCCAGCCTAAGGACCTCATGGGCCCTGTTGCTTTTCTGCTCTCCGATGCGAGTCAATATGTGACTGGTGCGGATATCCGCGTCGACGGTGGCTACACTGTCACTTAGATTGGCATCGTTGTTTTGGTTGAGGTAATGTTCGAGGTTGTCTTCACCGCCGAGTGATTTCCATGAGATGGGTTCTACGGGCGTCCAGCGTTGTGCCTTGTATAGAGACGGTGGTATAATATGAATCGAGGGTCTTGAAAAGCCATAAATATATCTTGCAGTGACGAGAAGCCAATGTTGCGGAATGGTCTTTGCCGCGGCCCACCAACTGCTGCCAAGGATAAGCCAGGGTAAAGTGAAGCTTGCACGGCTCCCACAAACGGCGAGCCAATGGACTACGGCGGCAAGGGCAGCCGTTACCGTGTGGGGGGGCGGCCGGCGGAGGGGCCCGGCTGCGGGGTTCCGCGTATGCAGTGGGAGACGGCAGGATCACACTTCATTTTTTTCCCCTTCTTCCATTCTTTGCCTCACATAGGTCACGTCGCCAAAAGATACCAGCTCCCATATGGCTCCGGCAGGATGGATGGTTGCTGCCACCATGGCCTTGCAGGATACTGCACTCGGCAAGATCCGGATTGGCCCAAGGTACATAGGCCACTCTTGGCCAAAGAGCTCACTCGCCAGCAGAGGAACAACGGACGACATCGTAACCCTGTAGCCTCGCATGAGCATTTCGCTGCGGACAGTCGATCATTCGCGGGCTTACAGAGCACCCTCGGGTTGTTGGAGGCACCGGCAACCCCCACATCTGAGCTGCTCGTTTCAGGAAGGCTGCTCTGGAACAACAGGCCATCGCATGCGACTTCTCTTTTGGTCAAAGATGTTATCAACTCAACACCAACGTGATTGCCGTCACCTGACCAGTCCTATCATACTTTGTGTTTCTTGCGAAGCCAAGGATGGTACGTCAAGCACGGGCGATTAGGTGATTGTTTTCGAAAACAATGACAAACAAGTTACGTTGCGTGGGAGCTGATACGGAGGCACGGTAACGTGACACATGTCTAATTCCTCTTTGCAGCCCGTTTCCAGGTGTGATATGACAAGAAACCGACTTTCGGGTTGCCGGGTCGGACAGAAGGAACAGCTTTGCATTTTGCCTTTCCCAGAGGCAAGAAGTCCATGTTTGCCTACCTGACGGCCAAATCAGCATGCTTCGACATGGGCACTGACACTGGCACCACCTTCTGAGCTTCATTCAGCGAACAATCCGTGGCGGGCTGGTCATCAGACTCTCGGCTGTCCCCGCACGCTAGGCAGTCATTAGACTAGTGGCCTGGGAAAGAGGGAAGGAGGGAGCTCGGACGACGCCAACATGCATGGGGGGAGCTGCGGCGTTACACTGTGTGGTTGCGTCCGGTTGGGTCTTCAGCTCCGGCTCGGTGGGAAACTGGAAGAGATCATCATCCCATGTGCTCCAAGATGCCGAGCGGTGAGGCAAGGGCTACGAGCCCCACCCTGCGTTGCAGAGTTTTACAACAAAAGACTGCAGTTACAGGACATTCGTAATAAGGGGGCTGTCCTTGTTGAGTTTGTCAGGCTCGGTCGGGCGCCACGCCGAAGCAAAAATCCCAGCAACAGGGTCCCTGGAAGGTGGAGAGGCGCTCAATATTAAACACGTTGTCGTTCTAGAACGTGTTGGGACGGGCTGGCGATCCATCTTGAAATTCTCTTGGCAGCCACAACGTGGGCACGCGGAGATGGCTCGGACAAAGTGCCACATGGGGATGGCCAAGGCGGGCACAGGCAACTGACGGCGGCCCAACGACAAAATACCAGCCTATTCCCTTTCGACTCTATGCTCCCAGGACCCTTTTCTTTTTTTTTTCCCCTTTCCCTTTTCGATACTGACACGGCAAGTACTTTATCACCTGTCTGCTGCAAGAGTGTGTGTGCCTGCCAGTGTCCTCGCAAGCCTGCCTGGATCTGAAGGATATGCCGAAATATGACCCATTCCGCGGAAACGGTCGAATTCAGATCTCGGGTGAACTTGGGCGTGATGATGAGAAGCAAGACCTTGGGCACCAGGTTCATAGCCATACTAGGGGTTCAGTCAAGGTCAAGGGCTGGCTTTGGATGTGACCAAGCTCTGGATCTGCAGATGGGTTGATAAGAGTTTCTCAAGCTCCGCACGGCCGCAATCTGCTTCCTCGTCCGTCCAGGGATTAATCAGAGTTTTTCTCGGTGGGAGCCATGAGGATAGGGAGTATGCCGAGTCTGTCCTTGTATGATCCGGACTTTGCTCACCAGCCCCCAATCCCTTGGAAGGCGATAAGGCGGGAATTGCAATGCGCTGCTGGTGGCTTTTCGGGCTTGAGGACACATGGATAAGTTCAATCAGGGTTTATGGCCTTCGGAGATCCCATTCAGCCTCCTCTGGTTGGTGAGCGTCGCCACCCTTTTAGGCGGTGAGGTGAAGCCTCTCCATGCCCCCTGTGGTTACTACCAGGAATATCCCGGAATCGATCTCCTCGGATGAGAGCGACAGTGGGTTCTGCCTAGGCATGCGGGGCAGTTGCGAAGAGTTTATCGTGCTCGTTGGGGCCCACAGAGGGCATGGTATCTCGTTGGGTGTTCGAATGCGAAATGCCACTGCGTACCTGCTAGCTAGAGAAGCTTGGTGAAGGCTACTGGTCCAGCAGATGAACGCTGCTGCGAGAGGCTTACCCCGGGCCTCCAACCAGGCGGCTGGCAGGCCCAAGCCACCTAACAGCCAAGGATAGTGGACGGATTCTTCCCCGATAAGATGCCAATTGAGGCGCGAACCAACAAGGAGAAGTCGATGAAACGGCGCCGGTGCTAGGTTGCTAGTTCCAGATAGCCTTGGGACCAAGGTGCATCTTCCCGAGCTATGGCGCCGAACCCCTGTTTACAACGAACAAGAAGCACGACTTACCAAACCGAGTAGAACATGTTCAAGTTTGATTACTTTGTACATATGGAGCTCGTTGCATCGTACCCCTCGAGCCGTGCTCGCTCATGACTCTCGTCGCCAGCCAGCCAGCCAGCCATGTCGGTGGAGTTGAAAACGTGCCTGACTCGACATGCCCTGAAGCCGCAGCGACTCGGCCTCTTTTGGCGGTCATTCCAAGTAGCCGGGGCTCCAGCGGCCAAGCTAAAGCCCCTTTGCCAGCGTGGGCTGGAGGACTGGGCTAGCAGAGTGTTAAGTTGCTAGCGGACGGCCCCGGACAGCCGCCCTTCCCCTAAGGGCAGAGCTATCCCTACCTAAGGCACGAGGTAGGCGGGTAGGATGCCTGAGGTTAGGAGAAAACTCGCACGACCAACCGACGAGAACTGAAGCGAGGACACTGACAGCAAGGGCAGGGCAGCAGAGTTGCAGTGGTGGTGGCCCTCGACAGCGGGTACTTGCGGCCTTCCATGTTTCCTTTTTCCTTCTTTTCCCCTTTCCCTACCCATGGGCCTCGATGAATCCCTGCCGCCGGCCCCTGTCGCGCGGGAGGCCCCCCCCACACTCTGCCACCCACCCTCCCAGCCAGGATCTTGCACTGTAACCATTCTTTTTCGTCTTCTTCTTTCTTTGTCCTCCCGAGGTACTTTGATTCGCAGCTCATCCCGCCCGGCCGTCATAAGCCATAAGTGTGTGGTGTGGCCACGCACCGGAGCGCCAGGCTGCGTCGCTGCCCCCCCCCCCAAGACATTGGCTTGCTACTGCCATTGTGTTTTCTTCTTCTTCACTTACTTGGTCCTCGGAGCACAATCATCTCAAACAGCTACCAAAAGGACCGTGCAACCTCAAGGCAGATCAGACCCAGCAGAGGCGATAATTACTTACCTACTAGTATCTTGTCAAGAGGAAAACAAGTACCCTACGGTACAGCGAGAAAAAAACAAACAAGGAAGGCACGACTAAGTAAGGTGGCTCAGCATCACGAGGCAATCTCGAACCGCACGTATCCACATTCGCCCACTGCCCACAACTACCCTATCAACACCACCACCACTACCTTACCAATCATTTTCGCCTACCTCCAACTTCAACAGCTCAGCAGTCTTCTGAAGCTCTCTACGTCGTCCGGAATTCGATACGAAAACGTCCCCCGATTTCAATCCGTCGCCCCTGCGGTGGCTTCTACTCTACTTGTTCCCGCCGGAACCCCCTTACAGCCGGCTGCCCATGCTGTACGCCCCGCTGGAACCTCATCCACCACCTTCACCCTTTACCGCCACGTCTTTATGCCCTCGTGACACCTCGGGCCTCTGTGCTTTGAGGCTGGTCTCGGGTAATCGTAAAATCCGCACCCTCACCTCTGCTATACGTCAGAGTCAGTTGCGGACCCTAACCCAAGTCTTACCTTCCGTGGTGTGGTTCTGTTCACCTGCGCGAAGCAACGACGAAAGGAAGAAATAGAGGTGGCCTCGCCCTGCTTGCCTCGAGTTGCTTCTTCGTCGCCACTCGTTCATTCTGTTGCCAGGGTTCAGCCTGACAGGGAATATTCGTGCCCAGCCCGACGAAAGCCAACAGCCTGCACTCTGTCGTCCGCCACATCGTCTTTGATTCGTTCGGCGTGGCTTGATATTCCTGCCTGCTTGCTTACACCGCCCTTCACACCTGCTGGCAATACCTACATCGGCGACCATGATCAGTCCAGCCCGTCACCGATAGGAGACCCCAGACCAAACAATTGGCTGGCTTCACCTATCGTCATAACACGTGTGCCTCCTGCACCCCGTTCACCTCACGTTATTGGGCATAAGCTGTCCTCCAACTTTCTTCCTTCTGCTTTGGCTCATCCTACACGTGTCATCGTTGTACCAGGCTTCACCGCGCCACGACAATGGATCCCACCATGCCCATGATTCTGCCCAAGGGTATTGTCGTCAACACCAAGGATGTATACCAGGACGTGGCAAACCATCGCGTCATTCCTATGGACGAAATTCGCAAATATTGGCACGGTCAGGCACCCTGATCCACAACCTCCCTTTCAAGTGCCAACGTTGACCTTTTGCTAGTTTACACAACAACAAACAAGAAACTTCAAGACCCTACCGCTTGCCGTCTCGAGAACTTCTGGTGGCATGTATGGGGTAGCGATCGACGGCGCCTCAGTGGCCGCACTCTGGCGAGGCTCTATGAGGACATATCCACAGGCCCGACATTTGTGCCTCTGAAAGGACCACCGAATCGGTGGGAAGGTCCAGATGTAAGAAAGAAAAGGACGGCATATTGTATGTGTCATCCGATGTTCTAATACTCGCTAGATTCCTCCCTCGCTACTAAAATCTTTCATACCCCAGGAGGAACCCGGCAAGGACGATGAACCCTCACCAATACCTGTCCCCAAGGCTTCGTCTTCGGCGAAACTCAACAGCGGGCTGAAGAGCATGTCTTCCAGTGCCTCCAAGCCACCGCCTGCCCATCCCATCTTGAAAAAGTCAAGAGGCCCATCATCCTCGGGACCGCGGCCCACAGCCCGATTCGTCTCTCCGCATGAGTCTGCAAATGAGGACGAGCAAGACGACGGCAAAGATTCCGATATCGTCTCGTCCGGTAGCACCGTGACTCCCTTATCAGAGATGCGGCCCTCGACCATGTCGCCTGCCAAGAAGAAGCATCCCGTCGGCTCGAGAAAGTTCGTTGTGTCTGCAGCAGCTTCAAAACGACGGCCACTGCTTCCTAGACGACAAAGTTCGCAATCATCCAATCACACAGCGAACTCAACAGGGCTAGATGGCGGGAATCGCGATGCTGCTTCGTCAGGCAGTTCACGAAATTCAAGTGCTCCGAAAGTGTCTTCAGAGGTACCTGAAGCAATTTCAAAGACACGATTCCAGCTGCCTTCGCAAGCGGCTTTGTCAGACTCGCCCAATCGACCTCGATTGAGTGAGAAAGCAGCCGGCAAACGACCGGCAATACAACGCAGGATGACGCCAGATGCACCAAAGCTACCAAAACCATTTGTGGTTCAAGAGTCGTCACCTCCGCCTGTTCAGCAGGCTGAGTCCCCACGCCTACTCAGCCCAATGCATCAGTCAAAGTCGCTGGTCAATTTACCCAGCAATTCGAGACCATTCAGCCCAGGTGAACCCAGCAGGCCGTTCGATAGACCGCCGGTTCTTACACGGTCAGAAACTGATAGGCCTGTTGTGACGGTGGCGCCCACAATGGTACGATCTCACTCTTACAACAGGCCCGAACAACCCTCGGATAGAGGCTACGGGAGTATGCGCCGGCAAGGGTTGTTCACCGGAGCAACAGCGTCGACTACCAACATTGCCGCTCAGGGCACGATCATCGATCAGTCAGGGCTAGGATCGTTGCCGGTCCCCGATGCGTTCGGCAAATACCACGACGATGACCTTCAGAGGACTTCTTCAACAAACATACTAGACTCGCGTATGATGACGCCAACACAGCCCAAGTCGACCGTCAACGTACCCTTGGCACGCACCAGGAGTCAACTCACACTGCTGCTTGAGCGTGAAAAGGCCAGGAATGGCGACAAGCCTCGGTATTGAATGCAACCATGGCACCTGCCTGCTATGCACGACGGACAACATACCGTCATATTCAGACATCCTCGCTAGAATATCTACACCCATTTTCCCTTGCACATATACATATCTGCTGTACATTACCTCGGGTGCTCTTTGCTTGTTCTATAGTTGTTCTCGCTTTTTCTGCCAATTAGCACAGCTTTACAAGATCTGTAGTAGAATTCATTACAACGGTAGCGGGGCGTTGGTTAGCATATATTCACATCACCATACAGCATGCACACACATTGAAGAATAACAACGATTTGATAATTCGGTACTGTTGCCAATACCGGCGTTGGTCTACGGTGTGAGGTTCATAGACTAACTTCTGTGAAGCGATGTTGCTGCCCTGATACTCCGCCAAATTCCATGCCTAATATTATCAATCCGTCAAGTCCTTGCCGCTGGCGAGATGCAATTTTCCCAGCCAGTGTACCATCATTCAAGTATAGGGGTGCGGATTAAAATATATGAGGAAAAACGAGCAAGAACGGGAGAATAATGTCCTTGTGTCTTTGCATGACTGCGTGTACTTTTCCCAATGAAAAAAAATCCCTCGCGATTATGTCCAGCAGCGCTTCCCATACTCCGAGCGGCTTTCCATCCACTTTTTCCCACGGAGTTTGCGCCTATATCCAACCCTATTTTTATTTGTCTTTGGGATTAAAACACAGGTATAGTAATAAAGAAGAGCGTTGTAGTAATAAAGAAGAGGGAAAATGGAAGAACAGGAAAGAGCGAGGGTATGGTGCTCAATGTAAAGCTAAACAAGTAGAGAAACAAGTCTAGACCGGGATAGTCTGACATAATGAAAAAGGGACGAGAGGGAGGGTAATGGAAGAATGAAGGGAACACCATCGGGGGGAAGAGAGCACCCAGACACACCCTTTGTTGCCCCCGCTGGGCTCATCGCATGCACACCTAGTCCTGAATCTTGAACATCTTCCTCAGCGTCCCAAACCTCTTCTTCTTGGCAGGCTCGGCAGATTCGTTGGTGGGGGCAGTGGACGCAGGGACGTTGTGGGAATTGCTCCGGCGTCTGAGGAAGCCCATCTTTTGCGGCGTGCTTGTCGGGGGTTCCGTGGCTGTCGACGGCCGTGCTTGAAGGCTGTCGACAACGGTTCCGTTGGCCTCGGCAGCGTCCTGCAGCGGCCAGTTGGGCGGGGGTCGCCGCTGGAGGCGAGACGTACCGTTACTATTACTTCGAATAACGGTGAGCTCCTCCGTGCTGCGTTCCAGCTTGGTGTCCCGGCGGGCCGCGCTCTCGCTGACGTTCCTCGAGATCTTGCCGGCATCGCCTCTCTTCCGCCGGAGAACCGCGGACATGAAGCTGCCCCGTCTTGCGTGCGAGGGCCTCACTGCCGCTGCCGCTAGCGGATCGTTGGATGCCATTGAAGGTTTCTTGACCAGATTGCCTCGACCGGAACCACTCCGTTGCAGGTCCGACGTCCTCGCATTCGTCGTCGCGCCATTGGTTGCGGCTTTGCCGTTCGATTGGACAATATCGTCATCATCGCTGTCAGGCAGATCAGGCGAGTCTTCCTCTTCCCTCTGCACAGGCAAGGCGCCAAAGCCGCTAGAAGACTTGGGACGCGTAGCTCGTGTAGGCTGCGGCAGGGGCATCGCTACATCCTCCTCGTCGCTCGAATCGGCAAAACGACTCCTGAACGGCGCGCCCCCCCCTTCCTCGTCGCTGGAATCCCCAAAGCGGCTGCCTTGCTGTTTCTTGGACTTTTTGCCGGATGACCGCCCAAAGGAAGGCATGCGGATTCGAGACGAGGCAGCGTCAGTAGAGCTACTGCGTAAGGATTGGCGCATGCGACCTCCAGTGGCCGGCGACGAAGTGATCGACTGGGCCCGGCCCGTGTGCGAGCCCGTTGGCGACAGAGATCGCAAGCTGAACCTGCCACTGCCCCTGACATTTTCATTGTGGTACGAAGATGATACGGGCGGACCTGTTTCTCGGGCGTTGCCACGCATCGTCCGCCTGAACCCGAAGCCTTCGCCCTGGCTAGGTCGTGCAC
The DNA here is from genome assembly GCA_000732775.1 of Stachybotrys chlorohalonatus IBT 40285. Taxonomy (NCBI): domain Eukaryota; kingdom Fungi; phylum Ascomycota; class Sordariomycetes; order Hypocreales; family Stachybotryaceae; genus Stachybotrys; species Stachybotrys chlorohalonatus. The sequence goes on along the minus strand of KL660395.1, from coordinate 41,731 downwards.
GGGTAAAACTGCTTTCGCTCGCATCCGAACCGCGCCGAGCGAGCGGTGCAATTGCGGCAAGTTCTGAGCCTCCAGCAGGCTTACCCTCGAGCGAAAGAGTGCGCTTCTTCTTCGGGGCAGGATTTGTCGACGGTGGCGGTTGATACGACGCAGGCCGTCCGCCTGCTTTCGAGGGCGCATCGGTACCGGCCCCTTCTCGAGCCGTTTCAGCTGGGCCCCTGAGCGACTTTCGCATGCCACCAGAAGCTTCTACGGGCGCTTGACGCTCAGCTCGCATCGTCTTTTGCATATGACCCCCTAAGCCGTTGGCTTGAGGGGCTGACCTCATTGACTTGCGCATCGCGCTAGGCTGATTGCTGCTTGCGTCACTTGCCACTGAGTCTTCCTGCCTCAAGGACTTACGGAGCTTCGCGGTGCCTGAGCCAGCGGCCCTTGCATGAGCTTCTTGTTGATTCCTTCGGTCCGCTCCAACTGGATGCGAGTCCGCGTCAGACCACCTTGTCCCAGGTTGAATTTGATAAATTCTTTCCTGAGCCGAGTGTGCTGTAGCTGGTTTGGAATGTGTGGTGGTACCATTGACGGCAGATCCATTGGTTTTCTTGGTAGCTTTGGTTTGCGCTTTTGAAGCGGGCTTTGGCTCCTCCTCTTCCACATCTGCTTCTGCGCCGGTATCCTCCGTGGCCTCCCTTTCCAACTGCCGACGCTCCTCGGCGGTGAGACTCTTCCAGTAAGCCTTTGCGTTCTCCCAGTCGCGCTGGTTCGGCGACTGCTTCTCGGCTTGCACGGCGTTCTGTGAGGACACTACGGAAATGTTCTTCTGGGCAATTATATCCTTGACGCGTGCATTTGTGAGCTCGGGGATGCTGTCATTAGACTTGATGCTGGACGATCCGATGGGCGATGTAACGACGGCGTCGAGAGACATGAACCCATCTCCTTCAGCTTCGGACATATCCTCGTACGCATCACTGTAAATGCTATTTGCATCTGTCGAGTCCTCCTCCTCTTGAATATCTGCCATTTGGGGGCTCTGAGGGCTGGGTTCCACCATCTCTGAGGTGTGTGTCGATAGCTGTAAAGGAGGCAGCTGCCTAGACAGATTTGTTGAAGTGTTGTGGCTGGGTGCTTCCTTGGTAGCGATCGCGGGGGACACGGCGGTATGGCTCTGTTTACTAGGCACGTTGGACTGATTGGTAGATCCGTCAGAGTCTTCCGAATAGTCAGGAAACTCTCCCGGGATACCAAAGAAATCTCTGCGACTCTCGGGTGCAAGCTGCTTCTCATCTTCTGCGAGAGGTGTCGGCTCGCAGATGGCAATGTCAGGGACGCCGGGGACATCGGTAACCGGCTGTGCGGTATCGGTGTGTATCTGCGTAGCCTGCGCATTGTCCATAACTGGAAGTGTTGGTGGCAACGCCGCGGCATCTTCAACATCATGGTAATGCTCTGCTGGTTCTGGTATGATGGTATCCTTCTGGGCCAACGTCGCATACACCGAATCTTCGGGGAAGCGTTGGCTGGGCTCGCTCGATGTGACCGGTGTGGAATACGCGTCGCCTGTTCCTACTTCATCGTCGGAGTTTGAGTCGCTGTTGCTGACGTATCCGCTTCCCTCGATGGAGGTCACCACAGGCGGCAAGGGTTCCCGGTACTTGGAGGTGTTGGCTTCATTCCTGGAATACTGGTCACCTACTTGAGCAACACTGGGCTTCTGCTGCTCAGACAGTTGGGCTACTGGCAAAGGAGCGGGTGCAGGAGACCGGATGCGCTCAGCAGGTCGTACCAGTGGTCGTTCCTCAAGCTCGCGAACCTTTTTGTCCCTTACACTACCAAACAGCGGGAGGGCAGGTCTTGGCGTCATGGTTTCCTCCTCTTCCAAGGACACGGAGTCTTTCTTGTTGTGTCTTCCCACCAGGCTGTGCCACGGCTTCTTTGTCTGTGGGCTGGGCACGATGGGCGAATCCGCGACTCCAACGGAACCAGGTAAATCGCCCAAAATGACTGTATTCTCGTCGTTGAAGCTCACCCGCGCACTCTTTTTACGAGTTAGCGGTGTGTCCTCCGTCGAATTAAGCCCATGGGCCTGCGCCGAAGCTTCCGACCCGTCATCCGAAGGAGACACTCCTCTAGAGGGACTTCTTTGTTTCAGGGCTGATTTTCGGGGGGAGAGTGATCGCGGTGGCGGTTCATGCCTCACAAGCAGATGGTCAGCCGCAGGGGCAAAGTGGGCCATCCTCGCTGGGCTTTCAGAGTGCGCTCTCATCCTGCGGTTGTTTCCAAGCTGGCGGGTCTCCCTAACGGCTGGTTTTTCGTCCACCAAACCCTTGGCCTCATCTAACTGTTCACGCGATTGCTGAATGCCGGCATCCTGAGCAGCAACAGGTGTTCCAGTCGACACGACTTGCTTGGTAAGTTGCTCTTCCGGCACATCTGGCTTCTGCACTGCTTCACTTCGCACAAGCACCGAGGATTCTGGCTCCGGCTGCTGTTGAGCTGGGCTGGGTTGAGTACGGCCCGGCGGTGCAACATGACTATCCTCGGCAGCCAAAGCTCTGGCGATAGTCTCCACGGCTGTCGTGTCTGATGCTAGTGGCGGCGCCTCGACTGTTTCCAAGTCAACCGGACTCTGTGCTGCTATTCCATGGCTGTCCACCTGACTTGGGGGCGGAGCTGTCTGTTTCGTTTCTAATGCAGGTGCTTTTGTTCGACCAACAGTTCCCTTAGAAAGATGGGAGCCACTCCTGGTCAGGTCTTGTTTCTTCCTTTTCTTCACAGGCACCTCGGACGCCTCGCGAACGAAGTTTCGGGTTTCTAGCTGGTTGAATTTGGGGACCATCCTTCTAGAATTCGCATCGTAGACCATGGTGGGTTCGGCATGTGGGGAGCCTTCCGTGGCTGCATCGGGAGATTCTGACTTTGCACGGGGATAAGAGAAATTGATCGAGGGGCTGCCGGGTCGACCTTCAGGGGACTGATTCGATCCACGTAATACAGAGTCTGACTTGCGTACATTGGCGGCATTCCCAGGGTTGGCGGATGTGAACCATGAACCGCGCTGGCCATCCTTCAGCTTCTGGCTGGCGGTACGGAAGGGTTGTGTCTGGACGACGGGGCCTTTTCGGTTCGCGGAACCATTGGTCCTCGTGGTATACCTGTCATCGCGGGGAAGCGCTGGGACTGGTGGTGCGTCGTGAGGGAGTGGCTGCCCACGACCGGGAGATGGCGATCGAAAGGTCCTCTCGGATAAAGAGCCTGTGCTGGGTGATCTCTGCAGCGCCGGTCTCCGGCCATCCCGGCTGTTTATGGAGGACACCGAAGGGCTTCTGCGGGCAGCTCGCTTGGACTGGACCTCGGCGACATTGGTCGGGGTTGTCGGCCGAGCCTTGAGGGCGGCAGCGGCAGCGGCGGAAGAGAGGGAGGGCGGTGCGGATTGATCGCGACGCATGAATGCGGAGGCAGCTGCTGTCGCAGCATTCGGATTGGCGGTTTCCCGGGTCAAGGGCTAGAGAAAGCGCAAGCCAGCGTCAGTGAGGGAACGAACAAAAAGTCTTTGAGCGCGGGGCTTGGGAGAACACAAAGGAGCGGGAGAAAAAAACGTGGGTGGTTGTTCCATAACGTCATCTACGGTAGCGGCGCGGGCGATGGCTCGACAACGGCGCATGACGCGCGCTCGGAACGGCATGGCCTAAAAGTCAAATGCCGGTTGGCATGTACTTGAGACGCCGCGAAGCGTGGGACGAGAGCGCAGAGAAAAAGAAGGTCTAGCGTAGCGGCCTTACCTGGACGGGAGGCCGGTGCCTCCGTGATGAGCTAAACATGATGGGCGAGCGATGGTGGTGGTGGTGGTGATGGTCGTCGTCGTCGTCGTCGTAGGGCGGCGCTCACGGCCGGCGTGTCATGAGCTGCAGCTTCGCATGGAGAGACCTCGAGATGCGTATCGATGAAGCTCGTCCGGGGGGGGGTGGCGTGAGGAGCAAGGCTTGACGGCAAAGGGCAAGGCTAGGGATGGCGTGCGTACGGATACCTCCGGTATGAGCTGCATGTAACCGTATTGCGAGGTTGTTTTGTAGGTACCGACGGTGATATAGCTGGAATGGAATCGCAAAAAGCACGGAAGACGGGTAATGGCACGCAGAGGGAGAGACATGGAATGCCGCCCAGCAAAAAGGGACGGGCTGATTGGCAGCTACTGTGGCCGAGTGGAGCACAGGAGGGCTGTGCCAGAGTAGGCTAGTCTCAGCTTGAAAGGGTCTGGTCCCCATGATGATGACGAAAGTGGTCTCCCGCTAAGCCGTGGCGCGCCTACCCGGTGGCCCAGGAATCAGGTTCGTCCCGGCACCCAAAATTACAAATGGTGTCACCAATGTTTCGTTCAGAAACTGGTATTTGCATGCAATTGATTGCGCCGGCACGGCCATGTTCACCACGTACCAAGGTAAGTAGGCAGGGTATTTAAGGTATTCATACATTGCCCAGACAATACTTGGCAAGCTCCTTGCTATCCCGGTCCGAGGCTGGGATTTTCCCAGGGACCCCATCCACCACTGCGCGGGAACAAGCGGCGGACGCCAGTGGGGAGGCGAGGGAGGGCATCAACCCCCACGTCATATCGACATCTCCCTTTGTCTCGACATCAACGCTGCCGGATTCCCTTATGCAACAACCGTAATGGCATCATAAACAAAAACAAACAATCGTTGCCAAAGATCGCAATCTACCGCGGTGCCGATTCATCTCCGACCCGCGGCGGAACAGCCGATCATCACCCACGCTAGGAGGCTTCCAAGGTTTAAATGATCCCCCGTCATCGCACACCCTGGAAACCTCGAGCTTTGCCCCATTTGGCGTCGAGCTCGGGTCAACCGCAGTGTTTTTTCCCTCTAGGACCAAGATCCATTACTACCATCGTCACCGCAGACCAAGCCAATGCATGTGGGGGTGATGGCTACAAGGAGCCAACGTGCTCGGATGCTTGGTTTGCCATGGCCCCCACGAGCCTTCCCGTCCCTCATACCTCCCACCCATGATATGACCATCTTGCGCCCTCCTCGCTTCACGCAACCTGACGGATATTGTGGTGGTCATCGCCCACGAGTATTGCATTCAGACTAGTACTGGCTGACAGAGCTGGATTCCTGTCGGAAATGCCCCCTATATACGCTGTTTCCAGCAAAGCCCGCGGACAATCATGTAATCATCCTCGGAATATCCTGTATCTCTAACCGGCCTCTTCTCACCAAGTCGGCTCGGCGCATATCCCTCCAGACCCCCTCCACGAGTCCCGGTTCTTATTGACGCGATGATGCCTGTCGCCGCCGCTAACGGGTTTGCATGACCTCAAATGCTGTCAAGGCTTCAAACCCCCAAGGCACGACAAGTCCTGATGCTGTCCTCCCAAGATGCCGAGACGGTCTGAAAGTCTCGATTGGGCTACCCGCACGGAAACCCTATCCCATGTCTCTTGGAGCCCCTAGAACAATATCTCCGTTCTCGAGATTGATGCCCGACTGAGGTTGTAAATGGGATCGCTGGTCATCGTACCCTTCGTCGTAGTCTTCCTCGGACTGCGTTTGACCTACGCCCTGACCGGTCGTGCTTGATCCTTTAGCAGCCGCCTTGCTACCCTTCTTCGCCTTGCGGCCCTTCTGCTTTGCCTTCTCCAGTAGTCTTTTCCGATCAGCCTCTTCCTCTCTCTGGCGGCGGGCCTTGAGTTCGTAATCACGAAACAGGATGCGAGGAGGCCTGCCAAAAAGCTGCTCGTACTCGCAGAATTCGCACATCCAGAAATCTTCTTCTTTAGGTGGATTGCGGCGGTTGTTTTCAAGAGTCATCTGGCGTCGTTCGCGTGCCGCTTTGGCGAGTTCCTTGTCAAGACGTCGGCTCCCCTTCTTTCTGGACGAGTTGCCAGATCCCGCGTTCGCCGACTTTGTCGACCCATCGTGGTGCGCACCGCTGTCCGAGGTGATCCCAGTGCCTGGGTGGGCTGTTGGTGGCCCATGGAGCCCTGCACTCTGCCTCGCTGGATGGCCTTTTCCAATATCAGCAAAGGTCAACGCTGTGTACTACGCCTAGGCAGGACTTACCGGGCCATTGAACAGTCCCCGGGACCTGAGAGTCACAGCTGAATGTGAATTGGGTAGATGCTGGTGTTGTCTTATTCATGTTGGGCTGCTGGTGCAAAAGACTGACATTCTCCTGTCCTAAAGGTGGCAGTTTCTCGGCGTTAGCAATAGCACTGGATATGATGCCTTGACTTGGGTGATCTAGGCAAAAGGCGTCAGCTTTCCCGTAGGTTAGAAGGAATCAAAATGTATGTCATATATGGGGAGGCGCAAACCGCAGGGGGGGCCAGGCGAACGCAATGGCATGAGGAAACTTCAAAGAGCCTCCGCTCCGCAATGATTACAGGACTGGAAAGAACAGTCATAAAACGAGGATCCTCGGGAAGACATCGAATATGAACCGTCGCAATTCACCCAAATGGTAATATAGATTCTGGAAAGGACAAAAAGTAGAGAAGAAAGCGCAGGGAGCTTAACATACCAGGTTGGGCCCATTGAGCAGTTCCAGACTTGCTTGATCTGCCGGCCAACGTGTTGCTGCCATCAGTCAAGGCTCGCAATGGGCTCCTGCCATTTCGAGAGCCCCCAATCCTCCCTCTTCCAGGTCCCGAGATTCCAGTCGTATTGGCCATGAAGGGTCCGTTCCCAGCATTCCCAGGGACAGAGTGGGCTTGGTCGCCGTTTTGTTCAACAAGCGTCGAATCAGTTCCAGAGGACATGGTAAGTGCTCTCATCTCGCTGTTCAGCGTATGGGCCCCGCCCAAAGCCGAGTCCCCGGCCGTCGGAACTTTACGCTTCTTCTTATTGTTGGTGTTTTCGAAAGAGTCATAGCCATCGACGGAAGACGTTGCGGATGGGGGCGGCTCGGAATGCCGGGACTGGTCCGCTCTTGAGTATTGCCCAGGATCCCGCGTCAATATTTCTGGCGGAGACCTGGTAACGAGAGTGCTCCTGAGATTTGTCTCCTCCGCTTCTCTTTCGCCTGGCCTTAAACCACTGCGTGAAGGGGGAAGCTCACGGCCAGACTCGTAACGTCGGCCATGCTCGTCCGGGCTCGTCAAACCCAGGGCTGCCGAATGTGCTTCCTCTTTCAATGTGTATGGCGGATAGTAGAAGAGTGGAGTGGTTTCGTGAGTAGAAGGAGGATAGGTAATTGAGTCGGCAACTTCGGGAGACAATCGTTCACGGAGGCGACGTTTGGGCAGGGGCCGAATCGGACGGTCGGGAAACAAGGACGATACAGTATCCGGAGACATGCTTGGGCTAAGATCTATTGGGAGAATAGAATTTCCTCTTGTTAGCCAAAAGATTGCCATAAAGGCGACCAAAGGTGGTAGAAGAACGAAGGAAGAAGAATCTCCAATCCAGCCGAGGATGTATTCCAACGAAGCCATCTTGCGATCAAGAGAGTCTTCGGCGAAGTCTTCACTGCAGAGATCCTGTAGCTGGAAGGGGTAAGGAAAGAGTGGTGTTGTCATGTTGCAAAAAACACGAAGGTGCTGGGTGCGTAGAGCAAGAAAGCGTACCCATCACACATTGTACATGCATGCAGCTGTGAGAAATGCCTCGAGCAATAGCAGTGGTGTAGAGGCCTGGAAGCCGGAGCGGTCAACCTGACGGGCACACCTGCGTCTGCTGCTCTGGCGGTCGAAAGACTTGTTCTTAACCGAGGTTGGAGGCGCTGCGGTTGCGACTTAGGGTACAGTATATATGGTTGCTTCGTTCAGGCACTACTGGACCCCTTGGAATAGTCAGCCGGTCAATGTCAACGAACACGTCATCGGCTCCTGCTTCTTCAGCAGAGCTTCACGAGGGAACTTCAAGAGAGTGGACCGCAGGCAAGCAACGTGATGGCCTATGCAGCTGCGCTGCAGCAGGCGAAGGGGGATTGGGGTGCAATGGTGGCCTTACCTGGGCGATGGGTAGCAGATGAGGGACGCCTCCAGCGGGTGCAGGGAGCACAGATCGGAATGAGGTCAACGGAACGCTCGACGGACGAATGCAGGTAGCTGAACAATGACAAGTCAGGAGCACTGTCAAGACAAGATGGCACCGAGAGCCTTCCTAGAACACAGCGCCGAGCAAAATGGATTTCCACAAGTCGAAAGAACACTTAGGTTGGCTATGGCATTTGATAGTGGCTAGTCCAGCTGTGCGATTAGGAGGTGTGCTAGGCAAGGGCCAGTCCCCATCAGGTCGGGGCGATTCCTTAGGTAAGCAGCACAACCTGAGCAACGTGCTTCGAAGGGGGGGGGGTTGTTCAAGGAGGGGTATCGGAGGGTAAGATAAGGTGCTGTTTTTATCCGCTTCCCAATCTAGGGACCTGCTGTTATCGCAACGGATAGCTGTGAGGTGTTGCCTTTCTAACCCTTCCCCAATGGATTATTAATGTACCAATCCATTTCTCGCTTCGCAACGTTCTGTCAGCGGCTGCAGCCAGTGTTTCTCACTGTACAGACAGACGTCATGCTTCACTGGAGGTACACCGGGCAGCTTTGAAGCGAGTTGCCTGGTGCTACAATTGGCACATCTGGTTCGGCATATTCATGCCAGGCACTTGACGAGAAGTTTATGCTCGCCCTGTGTGAAAGCCTGCCATTTTGCACATTATATCTACTCCCTACTACAATTACTTCTCATTACTTAGGTGGGAACCGCAATGCCAAGGGACCTGCTACTACCTGGTACCTGTGCGGCTAGAGCCAACCACAATTTTTGCTCTTAGCAGATGATATCATTCTTGGTCTTTGCAAATGTAGTGACATTACGGAATTGTCGACTTTCAACCCCATGGCTAAGCGGCTGTAGAGGGCAATAGGTAAGTAGTACCTAGAGGTTTAGGTCTATTTTCTTGGCCATGGTACAGCCTGCAAGGAATGTGGACAGTGCGCTGGGCTTTAGAGCGCTAACTGGTCCCGCCATATCCCCCCGTCAGGTACGAGGTACCTTACTTGAGACCGGCGCACATCCACGCGACTCGTCCGAGGTACACCCAGCTGCCGGTCCTCCCAGAGCAGCCCTCTCTTTTCTTTCGGCCAGTCCCAAGCCAAACTCCCGCCCTCTCTACCCCCTCTCTCATACGCACCTTCACCTCGTGGTATGACTGTGTCTCGGCCTTCGCTTCCCTTCGTCGTAGGATGGTGCCAGTTCCGTCCAGCGAGCCATTGCAATAACCTACTCACTCCCGCCCACCTTGTCGCATTCGTTCTCGACGCAGTCTTTGGCGCCCTCCATTGCCGGGGCCAGCCCTCGTCGCCTTTGCTCCCGAACTTCTCGTCCTCCTCTCCCTCCTCGACCCTGCTTACTCCTGCACGTGTATCGAAGCAAATACCGACCTGACCACAATTGCCCACTTGTCATCCTCTGACCAGCTCGCGCACACTTTCCGCTGTTCCTCAATGGCACCACCTTCGCCGCGTCGATCGTCGCGGGCCCGACCAACTCACCCTCAATCCCAACAATCATCCGTGTCCTCAGGCATGTCCGGTCGTCCTGAGCGGAACACGAGATCCCTCAACAAGCCCTCGTCAGGAAAGTCGACACCCAGCGCGTCCCTTTCGTCGGAGCCACTCGACGAGCTAGACGACACCCTCCTCGGTCGAAGGCGAAAACGTGGCCAGGATGAGGATGTCGATAAAACATCGCGCCCAGATACGCTAGACACCACCAATGGCAGTGACGACCTCCAGGACGAGGAGGACGAGGCCGTAAGGTGCATTTGCGGGTCGGAGGACTATCCCGGACCTCCCCCTGTAGAAGGACCTGACACAGACATCTTTGCGGCCATTGAGTTTACCGAAGACGTTACTGGCTTCTTCGTCCAATGCGATGTGTGCAAGGTCTGGCAGCACGGCGCTTGTGTAGGCATTTTTAGCGCAGAAAGTTCTCCAGACGAGTATTTCTGTGAGCTGTGTCGCAAGGACATGCACAAGATTGTCACAGCAAGCAATGGGTATGTCATCTTCACTCAGCGCAATCCTGGCGCTCTTGTGTTTGTCAAAGCTGCGGCACCTATGTGGCGGGACTTCTTGATTCTTCGCAGCAAGGGACAGCACAAAACTCCCTGAATGCCACGGCTGCTAACAATATCCTTCTAGCCAAAAATACTCGAAATATATGCCATTCCACCGCAGCTCACGAGGCACCTCCAGAGCCGATTCCCTTACCAAAGACGGTACGCGATCACCGAAACCTGGCGCCATCAAGAGCTCACGCCAAAATTCGGCGTCGCAAGCCTCCAAACGGCGATCAACAATGAACAGTCGAGACGCGGCTTACGACGACGAACAACTTCGACGAGCGATTGAGGCCAGCAGAGAGGAAACGGTTCAAGACTCCATTGAGACGGGCACAAGACGAACGAAACGGGGCCGCAGTGATAGCGAGGAGTTAGTTAAAGAGGTGCTTGACCGTGATCGTTCCAAGTTAACCATTTGCAGCAATGTGACAAGTGTTAAGAGACAACGCACGAGCTCGCTATCAGCCACACCACCTCCCGAAGTTATAGAACCGCCTAGTCGCGATGAGTCGGAAGACGAAACGAGCGCACGAAACGGTGCGAAAAGAGCCCGCAATGGCAGAAGTCAGCGGGAAAAGTCGGCTAAGGAGGACAAGGAGCACCACAAGCAAGAGACGGCGAACAAAAGGAAGAGTCGGGCTGAGCGTCGGCGCGCTGATGCTGATGGTACACCCTCCCCCCTAATAGTGATTGTGGGAATTCAGGGCACTAACCGCTGGAAAGATTCGGACACATCCGACGAGACACCTCTTGCAGTGACGAAGACATTGGGTCAGAAGAGCATTGAGCGCCCTGACACGCCCGAACCCCCGCCCCAGGTAGAGGCTCCGCCGGACACCCCTCCGGATCTCCAACCTACAATCGGAAATTCGCATAAGAGGCCAGCCAGGAGTCATCACAAGAAAGGGAAAGCGAAGCCTCCCTTCAACTTGGATCTCGAAGGTGATAAGGATGAATCACCAGCTCGGTCTATGTCGCGCGACATCCAGAGACAGGCCGAAGAGCCCCTAGCGACGCCCAGCAACCCGGTCGTCCCCGAACCGAAACAGAGCACAAAGACCAAGCCTCAGTTGACAGCCAAGATGACCATGGCAGACATGAGGCGGAGGGTTGGCGCAATTATGGATTTCATCTCTAGGACGCAAGTGGATCTTGCGCAAGAGGCTTCCAGCCAGAGTGGCGAAGGGTCGAGCCGGCAAAATTCTCCGCAGAAGCCGGAGAGTCAGGTTAACGGCGACTCTGAAAACCACTCGACGGCGGGGAGTCAGGCGGCAACTCCCTCGGAGGCGTCGGTCAAGGAGTTCAAGAATCTGAGCTACATGGAGATGATGGACGTTTTGACACGCGATATGGTCAAGTGGCAGAATCAGTACACATGATTGTAGCACGCAAAATCAGCTGCCAGGCAGGGGCGATGTCTGCTGCCTATGTTATAGTTTTACGAGGCGGGCATTAACGCGGCGTTATAGGGGGCTTCATTTCAAGCGTATCAAACGCAGGGTTGGGTGGATTGGCGTTGTTTATACTTCTATCTTTGCGAATCTGTCCGAGAGACAGATCGCCTTTGGTCACCATCGTCAGACGGATCCTCGTGTTTCTTTCCCCATTCAACACATTATCTCTTTTCTTATAGCTTGTTACACCAGAGGAGCAGGGCTTTCAGGCGGAGGCTCTCGGAGCTCCGAGATATACCCTTCACGTCCTTACGTCGGTTTGATTAGGAGAATGGTCAATACCAAAAAGAACAAGGGTATCCCAATAACGCTTCTAAGTAATGTACACGTGCACGGCAAGCACCAAATGGCAAGCTGTTTCGTCAGTCAGGCACTCGTAACACAGAGTCATTCTCGGACTCTTTCTTTCTTCCTCTCCTCCTTCTGCAGCTTCCTAGCCTGATTCACGCTCAACTCAGGCTTGGCGAGTAGTTCCTGGTGGGCGTGAATAGCTTGTTCGGAGATATCGTCTAGCACATACCGCCCAAGCTTGCCCTTTTGCCACCGTGTTAGGAGCGCGGCGGCCGCCTCTGTCAGGTTCGGCTCTCCACCGGCTTTAAGCTTACCATGGCGCGTGGCGGCAGCGGCGAGGAACTCATCCACGTCGTTGGTCGGGGGGCAGTAGTCGCTGTAGAGGGCGGTGTCCCACAGGTTCATGCGAAAGAGCAGATAGTCGACCAGGATTTTGTCAGGGATGAGGCCCTTCTTGATGCCGTGCGTAAGAGCGACTTTCAACATGGTCTCGCCGTCGTTGACGTAGGGTTGGAAGATACCGGGAGTGTCCAGCAGGTACACGCCTCCATTTACACTTCCGGGGCCTTCGGACGGGACAATGCGCACGGCCGAGCTGACTTTGCGCGTGACGCCTGCCTGGTCGCCTGTCTTTGCAAACTTGGCCGTCTTCCCGGTAGCGCCGGCGCCTGCGCTGCGTAGTCGATTCAGAAGCGTGCTTTTGCCCACATTGGGCATTCCCACAATCATGACACGGAGACCCGTCAACGAATCAACCTCCTGCGCCGTCTGTTTGATTCGTTTGAGCAGGAGGCTGGTCGCCCCGGGCTTCTGCTTGTCCCAGAAATGACTCTTGCCGGCATCGAGCCTGCTCAGCGCGGCCAGGGACCGTTGGCTGTCGGTGCCAAGGTCCGACTTGGTGTACACGATGATGCGCTCGCGGCCGGCGACGAGGGCTTCCAGCTGCGGGTTCCGCGTCGAGAGCGGTAGGCGGGTGTCGCGGCACTCGAGGACCAGATGTACGTTCGAGAGCACGGTCTTCATGGAATTGAGGCCGGCATGGTGGTGGCCCAGGAAGTAGGTCTTGGGGATGGATTCTGGGATGGCGAAGAAGGTGCGCGGGATGAATTGTGCCATTGCAATGGACGTCGGGAAGTTGCGTCTGCTACATTCATTATTGGAACACGACCCAGCCCGAGACTGGGGATGACGGCCCCGACTTCTGAAGCTGACGGCAAAACTGACGAGAATGTATAATAAGTTTTCGAAGCTTCACCTTAGCTCTGTGGATCTTCAACCAAGGTACCACATCAGATGTTAGATCGACAATCACGTGGAGATAAGCGATGTGATACCTGACGTCATTGCCGAGGGTACCCGAAAATCTCCAGGGCTCACCCAACTGGCTGAGCGTGCCTGTCCGCATCTACTCCGTAAGTCCAAAGCAGCCTAGTACTTATTGTCTTGCATTGGTGCTTGATGAGGGAATGCATCGGCATAGCCCTTTGCTATATGAAGTTCCAAGCCACGATAGTTCCTGCCATAGAATGCAAGCACGCACGAGTCCCGACGACCACGTTTCCGTGGCGCATTTATTGGACTCGCAAACGTGAGAACGCGGCACAGAACGTACAACATTTATCTAGAGCCCCACAGCAGCACAGCCGTGCCGACACGTTGGCGAAGATAAGGTACCTTGCACTTGCGACGCCACATTCATACTCAAATGGGCAACTTGCCTGCCGGTTGGGCTCTCCTGGCTGTACCAGCTCTAGCCGCGCATAGACAACGAGAGACATTCACACCGCTACAAAAAAGCCGACCATCTTGCCAACGAAGAGCCTGGTGGAAACCGACAGTCTGTGAGGGGGTGTCCGGGTCTTTGGCGATTGATCCCTAGCCTCAGCTTGGATGATCGAGGTGTGGGCGAACTAGTCTATGCTCAGACAGCAAGTCGTTCGGAGACATGCATATGAATTGTCGATCACTATCCGGGCACGAAGCTCTTGTCCGTTTCTGCAGCAATCAGTTTTGATGGTTGCATGATGCGAGAAAAGTTGTGATTTGGTGTTGTAGGCAGTGCCTCTGCCTCTGTAACCTCTTTCCCTTGGTGTTGCGGTTTCTGGCATGGGTCGTGGCTGTTCGTTAACCTTCGATGGAGCTTCCAAGGCACGTGACGGAATGAATGGCTGCCGGAAAAGATATCAGGCTAAGTCTAGACCTGCAACCCCAGTCTATGCCCTCGGTCTGCTTTTCTCTATGCAGGCCGGCCACCGGCCGGCCCACTTGAAAAGGAAAAAAAGGCAGGACAGCTGCACTAGGAACAAGGCTTGAAATGGCACCCAACCCTTGCCAACGTTGTTGGGTGGCCATCGGTGACGCCAAGCTTCATATAAGTCGAGCTAGATCGTGCATGCACGATCTTGGGACGGGCACCATCCACTGCCGCCTCTTATTATTCTTTTTCTTTTTCCCCTTTGACCTCGTTGTGTATCAGGAAGACCATGGTATATTTCAACTTGCTGTGAAAAACCTAGTCGTGCTAAACTTATCGTGCCTGCCTTCGATGACGGCATCACCGACGGGTCCTGGCGTCAGCCTGGGTAGCCCCGCCACTCCTCAACATCGCCAACAACCGTCTAGAATAGCCAGCGGTATTTCGACGTCTGTATCAACGGCCACGCAGAATGACGACATCAACGTCCACGACGTAGCCCCTCCTGTTTCACCCCCTTCGCCGAAGCAGGATCCGACAAAGCAAGATGATAGCCATGCCGCTCAGTGTACACGTTCCTCTTCCAAAATGGCCGCCTATTTTGGGCCTGGAGGCAGATTCCGCCCCTTTCGACTGCTCAGGGAAGACCTATTAAACCTTGGCAAACGATATGTATCGGATTGGACCATCTTCAACCAGCAGATAGTAGCTAGTGCTGTCTATATCTTCTTCACCAACATCCTTCCCGGCATGACCTTTGCCAATGATCTCTTTATCCAAACGGGGAGGTCCTGGGGTACTATTGAGATTGTCTTCAGCACTGGTCTTTGCGGCATCATCTTCTCTGTGTAAGAAAACAGCTCATGATATCATGTTACTTTGTCGTGTCTTGGTTAAATTCGTACTGACTAATACGTCTTGATGGAATAGTTTCGCAGCACAGCCGTTGACGATACTGGGTGTCACGGGCCCTTTTGCCGTGCTGGCTGAAAATATTTACGAATTATGTGAACATAGCTTCAATGTAAGGTCATATCTAGCCCCCCTGACTGACAAAGTGTCTAATTCCACACTCCTAGGTTGGTTTCCTCGAGGTTATGGCCTGGTCCCTCATCCATGCTGGCTGGATGCACTATTTCCTTGCCATCTTCAACGCTCATGATTGGACAATGCAATATGTCACCAACTTCAGTGCCGACATATTCTCTCTTCTCAACAGTGTTATCTACTTTTACAAGGCTGCCATCGAGCTGCAGCGAACTCACTCCGAAGTCTCCATGGCGGCTTTCCTCTACTCCATCATCGGTGCGGTGGGCACATGCATCTGCGCTATTCTGCTTTCTACGGCTATCTCGTGGAAACTCTTCCACCGCTATGTTCGCTTAGGCTTGACCGAGTATGCCGCTGCTATTTCCATCATTCTCTGGATTGGCATTCCTTACATTGGAGAGCTGGCGTCGCTTGACCATCTACGACTTCAGGTCCAGACTACCTTTCGGCCAACAAGCCCCGAGCGCACAACTTTCTTTGTGCAGTTCTGGAGGGTTCCTATCGAATGGGTATTCTTGTCCATCATTCCGGGCGCCATCATCACCGTCCTCTTTTACTTTGATCATGAAATTAGCAGTATTATTTGCACCGGCAAGCGTTACGGTATTCGAAAACCTCCTGGATTTGCTTGGGATATTGTCCTCTTGGGCACTACAACAATTATGTGCGGCATCCTCGGCATTCCTGCCGCCAACGGCCTGCTTCCACAAGCTCCTCTGCATTCCGAGTCTTTGATGCATTATGTGGAGGAATCCGTTCTCGAAAACGACAAGGGGGAAGAGCAGCAGCCGGCCCGGCACGTTGCCAGGACGTACGAGCAGAGGTACTCGGCCTTCATTCAGGCAGCGCTCATCCTGATGTTTATCTCGCCGCCTCTACAGCGGCTTCTAGGCTTGACGCAGACTTCGGTCTTGGCCGGTCTGTTCATGTTTATGGGCTATCAATCGCTGTCCGTCAACCCGATCCTGGAGCGGATTGCCTACCTGCTGTCGCCGCCGTCGGAACTACCCGAGCTTCCTGTTGGCGTTACCTGGCTCGGCATCCACACCTTCACAATCACTCAAATCGTTCTTACGGGAATTGTTTTTGCTGTCACTCTGACGGTGGCAGCGCCGGCCTTTCCGCTCATCATCATTGCCCTCGTCCCCGTACGCCTGTCCCTGATGAACCGAATCTGGTCTCATGAGACGCTGCGGCATGTAGACGGCTGGGCATGCCGGGAGGGGAAACCAGAAGACGAGGCGATCCGGTCTGAAGAGGCGACGTTCACGACGGACGAAGAACAAGGAGACGTTGCTATAAAGGCAAAAGACAAGACGAGCTAATGAACCAACAGCATGCTATGATTTGTTCACATAAAGTTACATACGACTATAATGCAGTTCCATACATACATACAGGCCCTTCTCCACTACGGCTGCGTCCCTTTGTCCACTATATTAATTTAAGTATCACCAAAAATGAATACGCCTTTGCCCTTCTTAAATCCTTGCAGACCACGCTGCACGGTGTTCCGTAGCGTAGTTTCCTCGGTGTTCCAATCCCACTTGACTTCTTCCACAGGAACGTCGCGGAATTTGCCCTCGCGGACCAAGTTCAGGATATCTTCGATCATGTGTTGGCGGCCGCTGACGTCCTTCTCGTTCCACTTGCTCAGCCAGAAGCCGACGAACCGGACATCCTTGAAAATGAGGAGCCCGACGGGCAGGGCCACGGGCTGCTTGCCCATGCCGCCGTAGGAAACCATGGTGCCGCCCTCGCCCAGCGAGCGGGCCACTGCTGTTGCCGACTTGCCGCCCACACAATTGAGGCCTAGTAAGATCTGCTCGCGACCTTTGCGTGTGATTTCTGCGAGCTGGTCCTTCCACTCACGGCTGATGAACTGCGAATCGGTCACGACGACGTCGGCACCAAGGTCGAGAAGTTCTTGCTTCAATGCCTCCGTTGCCTCTGGGGTATCCCGCTCCCGAATGACATTGATGCTCCTCAGCCCCCATAAGTTTCCAAACTGTATCGCCGCCCGTCCCACCCCCGAATTCGCGCCATTCTGTATGAACCACTCTCCGCTGCCGACCTCGAGCGGCTTCATGCCCATGCCAGCCTTGAACCCGGCGTTGGGGCCATAGTGTCGCAGCATACGGTAGGCGGAGCAAGGGTTCACGCTCACGGTGGCAGCCTGCACGGGGTTGAGGCCGTCCTTGTTGATCTTGAGGAACTTGGCAGCGTCGTCGACGGCGTGGGTCCTCCAGGTGCCGAACTGCGAGACGGCGGGGATGACCCAGTCGCCCTTTTGCAGGCCCGAGACGGAGCTCCCGGTCGAGACGACTTCGAACAGGCCCTCGTTGCCGGGGACGGCGGAGGGTTCTGAGGTGCCAATTAGGGAGGTGAAGGGAAGCTTTGCGCCGTAGGTGCCCTGGACGGTGTTGATGTCGGCGGGATTGACGGGGGCTGCGAGGGTGCGGACCAGGACGGAGGAGGAGGGGATCGACGGCGAGATGGAGTGTGAATGAAGACTTTGCACCCGTCAGCTGCAGCCGTGGGTAGAGCGCAAGGGCGTGGGATTTTACCTGAGCACTTCCTCAGGCTCCCCGTTCTTAGAGAAGACGAGGGCCTTGGCCTGCGTGTAGCCGTACGGCCCGGACTTATATCGGGCAGCTGCACGCGGCATGGTGACGGCAAGGCGCCCAGGAGCCCGCCTGGGCAGGCCCGCAATCGAACTTCTGAGCAAACGCGCTGACGAAGCCATCGTGGTTGTGATTGATTGGGAAAGAAACGATTGGAGTGCTGCGATGACGTTGTGGTCAGGTCCCGAATATAGCCGTTTTTTTTATCGATAGGCTTGGCGGGGCCTCCATTCGCCCGGTGCGAAACAGAAACGAAAGGGCAATTAAGATACAGAGTAAAGAAAGATGATGTATGATAAGTTGGAAGGGAAATACTTCAAATGCTAGAATACTTCGTTTCTTTTCCTCAAGAGGCCTCAATGGACAGCTTTGGTCGTGGATATATGATGCAGTGTCATGCAGCATTGAATGAGCCATTAGAATCTTTCCCCCAAGTCTGCTCTTGCTGCCCAGGGCAAGTCACCGTTGCGTCGGATGTTCATCTACAATAAGCCAGCAGGAGAAGTTGAAGTAGACTAACAGGTGTCAGCAACGACGGGTAAATTGGGAGCACGAGCCATGGGCCTGATAGGCGAAGGGGTTGGCCTTGTGTACGCCGCCGCCTCTTAACAAGAACTTCGTCCAAGTAGGCACAAGGTAGAACAATCCAGTACAGTGTTGTGCAGGTACTTCGTACACAAACGTCAACCGGAAAGTCGGAGGGATCCTCTGGCCCTTGACAAGCGACCAATCACGACCAACTCTGACCGTGGCCGCCGGGCATAATAACATCCCTAGAGTTCGGCTTTGGCGGGAACCGCGGCAATGCGCCAGCTCGCGGGCCCGTCCGTCAGCCTCATGGGCCCAAGTCACGTCGCGATGGGATGTGTTCGCTGGGCATTTGACCTTGGGTTTCCCAACGGTACATATGTACGCATCTGTTTTCCAACGGACTGAAGAGTATAGTGGCGTGCGAGGCACGGCGATGGTTTCCGTGGGTACCCGTCAGGGGCATCTCTCTGACCTGTCGGCGCGGGTGCAACGACACGCAGGCGATTCTCGTGATGCGCGTGCAAACCAAGCAGGCAGGGGCAGCGGGAGGGCCGCATATCAATTCTGCATGGCGGCGGAGGCCGCAGAACCAACGGCCGAAGGGAGAAGGCAAGCTGCTCATCCAGCCATCTGCAAGGTACGCATCCCGAACCGGGGGCGGGGGGGGGGGGGGGGGGGGAGCAATCTCGAAACAACTCTCATAAGCAAGCCCCCATCCATCCCCGGGGACCGCTACCCGCTTCGCTTGGGGTGGTGGACTGCCGTTTCGTTTCTGCAGGCTCAACGTTTCTCCACTTTAAGTTTTATCTCGTTGGCTTGGCGTTTGTGCATTTTGGTGGGAAGGGAATAAGATTGCGGTTTGTTTCTATATCAGCAAACTACTATAAACAATGCATGCGGTATCTCCAAAAGTCCAACCGCCAGCATTTCTCTGCCTCGGCATGCTGCGTGCTTACTTATTGAACGGCTTCACTGGGATACCATGGCTCAGTACCTCGAGATAGATCAGCTGTAACCAGGATACCTCCCGAGGTACTATCCGTACATTGGACAATAGGGTACTTATGTACCCCACAGGCTATCAACCTTAACTTGTCCACTGCCATGTGCCTTTACGGGCGATGCTACTGCCGGTAACTTGGGTACCTCCTTCTTTGCGTCAACAAACCAAGGCCGTGTGATCAATTGACTCTGGGGGGAAAGAGTCACTCCAGTCACGAGGTCAGGTAGCTTACGCAACGCACGATTATCTGCACAGTAAAGCATGCACGGTACGGAAGAGGTCGGCCTCGATGTCACCATGGGATTGTGCATTTCTTCTACTTTTAGCACCCAGCGTAGTAGCATCTTGGCAACGCCCCTTTGGCTCCTCCTTTGGTGCTTCCGTCCTCCGTGGGCTGCGCCACACCCGAACGCCAACAGCCAACATACGGTTCCCCCATCCTACCGGAGCCCTGCTACGCTGGCTAAACGGCTAGAGCAAGGCCTGTACGGTCACCTAGAGGCACCGTGGATTGAAACGAAACCAAGTTGGGATCCTACCACAGCCACGGATTGGAGGGGGAAAGGTGCCACCGACGCAACCACACCCTCCAAGTCCACCTGCACTTGCCAACCACAGATCGAACTAAGCCGGCAGCTATCCTCAAACTGCCTTGGCCTAGGTAGGTACCTTTGGCCTCCCTTTTCCGCTCTAGACAGCTTCTTCTTGGCCATCGGACTCTGCTCCAACTGCACTCATTGAGCTTTGCTGCTCCAGGTATCGCCGCGGCGCAGAGACAAAAATTGCTCCTCTCGGTCGTATACTCCTACACAAGCGACCCTCCGCTGCATGCGTATCCGTACCCGTACCCTCGATGCTGCTCTAGTCCCGCTCCGCAACGAACGCCCAGACACCCACACTCACACCCCCTGCTCCCTGGCCAAACCCCCCCGGCTCTGCACTCGTGCTGTCGTTAGCTGCTAAAAAGGACCCTTTTCCATACGGTGCCTGTCTGCTGCCTTCGGTACCGTACAGATCCCCTGGCAATTGTTTGGCCGGGGCTTGCGTCCTCGTGGCAGCTTCTCCTTTCAAAACAATTTCCAATCCGACCTCCATCCTTCAACCCTCCCACAAGTCTGTCATGTCGTCGTCACAAACCTCCGCCAAGCGGTTCGAGCTGCCCGCTCTCGACCTCAACTTTGGCAACATCACTGACGGCACCAACATTCCAC
The DNA here is from genome assembly GCA_000732775.1 of Stachybotrys chlorohalonatus IBT 40285. Taxonomy (NCBI): domain Eukaryota; kingdom Fungi; phylum Ascomycota; class Sordariomycetes; order Hypocreales; family Stachybotryaceae; genus Stachybotrys; species Stachybotrys chlorohalonatus. The sequence goes on along the minus strand of KL660395.1, from coordinate 21,293 downwards.
CGCCCCCGGATTCGCCCATCCGCAAGGAGCCCACGCCCCCGGCGACGCCCTCGACCGATTGGGGGGAAAAGTCGAGCGTCAAGGCCCTGCCCACGGCTTCCAATGGCTCGGCACACCCTATAAAGGCGCCTGCCAACTCAAATGGTAATCTCGCTGGGACCAAGCGGCCGGCGGATTGGAGTGCTCCCAGCTCGCCTTTGTCTGTGCGACAAGGCAGCCTCCGCCGTCTGTTCAGTAGGAACGCGTTAAGTAACAGCTATGCAGAGGGTCAATTGCCATCGAACGGAAACGGCATCTCGCCTGCCGCTACCGCTGCCACCGCTGCCTCAGTCCCACGACCTTCCAGCCAGAGCGGCGGTAGTATCATGGACGAACGCAAATCCAAACGAAGCAGCGGCTGGTTCAGGCGCCTCAGAACCGGAGACTCGATCAAAAAGTCCAGTCTCGTCGAAGAATACCAAGCGCCGCCGAGTCCTGCAAAGACCACCGGCCCTCCTCCGCCGATGATTCCTGAGCTTTCCGAGTTCGAAAAGGATGAGGGCAGTCTCGGCAACGATCTCTTTAAAAACATCAAGTAAACATACTGCCGGCTTCATGCCAAAGAATTCTACGGATGCCTCTACCACGGGTCCTTCTGTCCAAAACACCACTTCAACCTAATCACCACCTTCTTCCCACAACGTTTGTGTTACACGTTGATGGACGAGCGACGACGCATGCGAGCTATCCCTACGACCTCTTACCCAAGCACTCCTTATTTCTTCTTTTTGTTTCATCAAACCACCCTTTTTTCTACACACCCAAGCTGGAGCTATTCCAGGGCTGGGCTATCGCACTATGGAGGGATCGTTGACATCCCGAAAGGGAGGAGGACTGCGCCAGCAGTCTGATTGAGATACCCAGCTCTTTCTTAGGGGCCTTTCACCCCATCTGAAACCCCTTCATCGTTTCTTTCTTTAATGTAATATTTCGTGGCAAAATCTTGGTTGCAATTGTCTTCTCTAGTGGCCCAGCAGGTTGAAGCGCGCTCCGCATCATTGCGCGTCCCGCCTGCAGTTTGCATCCTGCGGCCGAGGACCGCGAGTGTCCGGCACTACAACGAGACCAGGGGCTTTGGGTTAGCTGCTGCCCTGCAGAGCCTTTTTGGGCAACAACGGGGTCTCGTGGATAGATTCGTTGGATGCGTGATGGCCTCGGAGGGGTGGCGCATAGTTATGGGGGAACCAAGATTACCATACAACCTGAATAGAAGGTTCTGCCGTCCTGCTTGGACATGGCTTGACGATGTGCTACATTATTCCAGGCAAGAAACAGCGGTGATGTCACACAACTTGGTGTTTTTATAGGAAGCCCAATGGGAGCAGACTCATCGTTGGCGGTACTGCGAGCACAGGAAAGCTGGGCTCAGGAGTATACGCGCCTTGAAGAGGCGGTTAGCTCGTTTGACGATTTGTTATCTTGTCTTTTCTACGTAATGTTATCCCCGTACGTAATACTTTAAATGCGCCCATTATATTTTACGCCCTCAGCGCCTGCGCCCACTCATGCAGCTTGTCGATCAAAACAGGTGCCACGGCCCGCAAGGTATCCTCGATGACCCTTCCAAAGTACAGTATGGCCTCCTCCTCGGAGAGCTCCAGGTGAAAGCGCTCCCTGACCTTGAGGACGGCCTTGTCGGGTTCGAGGCGGATGTCGGGGATGTTGGCGTCGACCATGAGGCTGAAGAGGTTGAGGATGAGGTTGGAGGACTTGCGCAGGGCCGTGTAGGCCATGAAGCAGTACTGCTTGAACTGCTGGTAGTGGTCCGAGTTGATGCCGCCCATGCAGTCAACCATCTCCTTGGAGAGCTTCATGGCCGGGGCAAAGGGCTTGGGGTCGCGGCCGAGGATGAAGCCGAAGTCGGCGTGGAAGAAGTGGCCGTCCGGGGAGAGGAGGAGGTTGTCGAGGTGGCGGTCGCCGACGCCGAGGATGTAGGTGATGACGCAGTAGCCGGCGCAGGAGCGGACGTAGGTGTCGAGGGTCTCGTGGCGGACGCCGAGGGGTTGGGTGGCGTCCGGGTTGTGGTGCTTGAGGTAGGCGAGGGCCGGGTTGTTACGGAACTTGCCGACGATGCTCGAGAGGCTCTGCGACTGGACGAACTGCGAGGCGCCGGCCGAGGTGCTGGTGGCGAGGATCTTGTAGGGCGACAGCTTGAGGTCGAGGTTCTCCTTCTGCAGCAGCTGGTCCATGAGGGTGATGATCTGGATTACCAGCTGGTCCTGCCGCAGGTCGTCGCCCAGCTTGAAGATGATGGGGTAGGCGTTGCCCGACGTGGTCTTGAAGCTGATCTTGATGGGGTTCAGCGACGACTTGAACACCATGGTCTGCTCGGGGAGGACGCCTGTGATCTTGATGGACGGGTCGAGCGGCAGCGCCAGGGGTGGGTCGATGGCCAGCAGCTCGTTTTTGGGGTCCGACAGGAAGTGCTTGACCCGGTCGACCTTTTTCGAGATGGACTCGCTCGAGGCCTTGACCTCGCCGGCCAGCTTGGACAGCACGGCCACGAGCTCTGCCTGCCGGAGCAGGACCTTCCTGTTCTCGGCTCCCCCTGGCTGCTCCACCAGCTCCGCCATGAAGTCGTACGCGACCTTGCGGTAGATGTTACGGTTGTCTGGTCCTTGCTCGACGCTGTGGTCGTCGCACTCCACCATGAGGTACCAGTAGAAGTAGTTCCCGAGCTTGAAGTTGGCAGCGGCGCGCTGTATGAGGAACCGGGCCAGGGACGAGTCGTGGGTGCTGTCCTCGTTGGAGTCGGCTGAGATGTGCTCATACTTGAGGGCCTGCACCAGCTGAAGCAGGTAGAGCAGAAGCTCCTCGTCGCCGGATTTACGTAGTCGATGAACGGCGTAGGAGCGAACGCCTGGGTTGTCGAACACGGGCCCTAGGATTTCGAGAGCGTCGTCGACGTCGATCTCGGTCCAGCGGCCGAGGACCTGGATGGCCTGTTTCGATTCGCCCTGGTCTCTCCAGTTGACTGACTTGACAAACTTGGTCAAGGCTCTCTTGTCGCGGGTGAGATGGTATCTAAATTTCCAGACAAGGTCCATCTCTTCGGGGGACAGCAAATGTGTGGGCGAATATGACATGATGAGGTTGAGCTCGTCGCGAACCTTTGCATTCGGCTTAAGGTCCTTGTCCAAAATGCCGTGGCGATGCGAACTACGAAACAGCCGACGGTGCTTGGCCTCTGCAGGATTGTCCCTTTGGCCTACTTCAGGGTCGTAGACATTCACGAGCCGCGCGCCGGGGCTGTTCCAGCTCTCCTCGACGGCATTGATGCCCGGGCCGTACTGCACCTGCGGCTGTCGCTGGGCAAGGTTCGCTTGCGAGGCCGAGAGCGGTTGCAGCGCTGAGATGGGAGGCGGCTCGTACTCGTGGTCGGCAAAGACCACGGGGAAGTCGAATCGCGGGAGCTCGACGTTGAGGAGAAATGTCGAGATACCGGGTCGTCCGTCTTCTGGATTGGCGGCGGTGCTGTTCTTGTGCTCGGCATTGTCCCCGTTGACGGATCGTTGCCGCTGCAGCATCTGCATCGACGACTTGGCCGCCTGCAGGCCGCGCTTCTCAAAACTGCGGAAGACCATCTGGTCCAGCCATTCGACGCGGGGAATCTCGCCCATCTCGTGCTTCTTGAAGAGTTTCTCCATCCTATCGAGCTCTTCGGCGTCCTTATCCAGCTCGATGATGTCGCCTTTCCTGCCGCCTCCCTTCTTCTTGTTCGTGACCAGTGCGGGCGTCTTGGTCCTATCCGTTCCGTCGGCGGCTTTGTGTCTGTGCACGAGGCACTTCTGCCTGCCTTTCTGTACCTGGTTGTCCGCGTCGAACATGGGCAGGGTGGTGCCGCCAAAGGGTATCGCGTGGTCGGCTGCGTTCCTGCCGGCAGTCGGCGACAGGTCCCAGACGGTGATGGCAAGGCATGAGTCGGCGGGCAGCGATTTGTATGTCACGGGTAGCTGTAACCATTCGTTCCATCTGTAGGGCCAGGACGTATCAGCAGTGGCTCGCTTTGTAGGAGGATCGAGGCTGGACTGTCGTATACCTTCTCTCGGATCGGAAGGGCTTGTAGGCCGTTTGCACCGGCACGGTCAGTGGTTTTGAGCCGGCCCAAACTTGGACGGTAACGTAGAGATCGGAGTGAGGGCTATCGCAACCAGTTAACTGCCAGCTGCAAAGCATCTAGCGGCATGGGCAGTTCGCACCTTGTGTTGCTTCCGACGTGTCGCAGGTCGGCTCTATCGAGGAGCGTCGAATACTTGAGAGGCGGCTCGTCTCCTTCGAGGTTCATTCTACACCCATCGCTCTCGTTAGCCGCGAAGCTCCTCATCATCCGGTTCCATCCGAGTGTGTCCTGGCGCAGCGGCGCGGGACGAGGGGCAGCTGGCACGAACATTCGGATACTGACCGGATGGTCGACATCCTTGGAACCCGCAAAGGAGAACGGGTCCATCTTCCCGTACTCCGCCATGTTGGATCAGGTCATGATGGGAAAGGAGGGAAATGGTGGAAGCCAAGGGTGTCGAGTGCGCTGAATCTTTGGTGGAATGATGCAGAGTTCGGCCTCGTTTGCCGATGTGCTAAACATGGTAGGTACCTTGACATCTAGGGTAGGTCCACCACTCACCGAGAGCTGGTAAACCTTCCGTGCCGTGTTAGGTTCATGCTACGTAATGTTGTCTTGGTATCTGTTTATTCGTGATTTCCCCATTTAGTAGAGGCTTGATTCTACATGGAACACCTACGCTTGGACGCTGCGGCGTTACGGACAAATGTCCTGATTTACCCTTCATGTTACACCGTTTTAGGGACGCAAGCTTCACGGCTTTCGCATACAGAGATAGCCACACCTTGCATGAAATAGCACAACGTGAAATTTGATTACATCTCCTAGGGACGAAACAATTCTCGCCAAAATATACTTATTACAGCTGGTATCAAGATAACATATCGCCCGCCAACTCCCGTCCATCCCGTACACGATTATACACAGCAACTCACCGTCGCCCCTTAGTGCTTCTTGCCCTCCAGGTGCCAGTGAAACACCTTGCGGAAGACCTCCTTGCCGTCTCCCTCGATGACGTCTCCGTGGCAGGGTATCACGGTGGTGAAGTCCCACTGGTCGATGACCTTGACGCTGTCGTTGAAGCTGGCCCTGTTCTTGGCCAGCAGGTACCAGTTGAACCTCCTGTTCCACGTCGGATCACCCTGCGGGTTCTGCGCAGCCATGAAGGCCTTGACGAGGAACCCGGCCGACTCGGGGCGCTGGTCTGGGGGCATTTTGCTGTACTGCTCGTTGGCGGGCACGTTGAACATGAAGTCGGCCTCGATCAGCACCTTATCGGGCTTGTAGACGAAGACGAGCTCCTTGTTGGCGTGCCCATCGACGTACTCGTAGTCAAAGTCGGCGTCGAACTCGTCGGAAATCCTGAGCTCGCGCTTGTTGGCGCGGGTGAAGACGACGGAGAACTCCTCGTTGCCAATCTTGTCGTCGTTGGCCTTGGCCCGCTTCTCCGGAAGACCCTCGACGCCGATGATTTTGGCGCCGGGAAATGCCTTGGCCCACTCGGAGATGAAGATGTGGTGTTCGTAGTCGGTGGCCACGATGTAGCCCACGTTACCACCCATCTCCTGTACCTTGGCCTTGCTTGCCTCGGTGAGGGCCACGGGAGAGAAGACGGCGAGAGGGCCAGAGGTCAATTTGACTAGATTACGTGTTAAACCCTAACTGCAACCAGATAAGTGTAGTACAGAGCCTTACCGAGCGTTCCGCGGCCACCGATGGGAATAGTACCAAACCGCTTGAAAGGTACGGAAAAGGTAGCAATGTTGGGAGTGACATTGCGAATAACCATGACCTCGTCAGGGTTCGAGGGGACGAGTTTTGACGACATGGTTGAATGTAGGCGAGACTGACCGAGAGGCTTCGCGTTGTTGAGCTGAGACTTGGCAAACCGTGGCGCGGCCGAGCTTATAAACCGTCGGCGATGGCTGTCGATGACGCACGATGAGGCTAGGGCGGACGAAGAAGCACAAGCGACAGTATTGGTGACCGGAGCTAGTCTAGACTGTAGATGGTGAAGTCCTGGAGAGCGCAAACAATGTTGAAGACTGGGACGCTATATGGGATGGAAATGAGCTACATGGAAATGAAACTTTGGTGGAGGCCGGGTGCCTACATATAGTCGTTCCATCGACAAGGCTCTAAGCCACTCGTGTGGGAATCGGAATGTTGTAGAAGCCCGAACAAAAAAAACCAAAACCTGATGACAGATCGACAGGTGACGGCTTTGGCCCTCGATTTCGTGCAGGGCTGACAGGGGCGGGGGGGGGCAAGGGACTAGCCTAACTGTAGATTGGTTACAGCGGCGATAACCAGAAATTTGGAATTTGGGGATTTGGACTAGGATCATCAAACAGGTAGAGCTTCAACGGTAAAGGTGGAGGGTAAGACAGTGGCTTTTTGTCTCAATAATCCAGGGGTGGATCGTGGCCTGCATGAACCGCGGGCTCGTAATGAGGCAGGTGGTGACATCAGGGATCGATGGCCTAAAGAGGAATCATGGTATGATGTCTGCATGCAGCTATCGGCCGAACCCCGTCCGGCCGGGTCCTCCGAGCCTCGGTTGAGTGGGGCATCCATAACATCCAAACAGCCAAAACGAACAACCTCCTTTTAACAATGCAGTTTATTCACCTCGTCACGGATTGGAAATGCTGCGGAATCCGATTAAACAACCAAATAGCGACCCTTACAGCATGCTCAGAACGTGCCAAGCCAACATGCTGACCTCGTTGGAACAAAACGATATGGAACCATACATAGTACGAATACTGTAGCATCAAATTGAATGCTGACCTCCTACCCCACCCCTGCAGTTTGCACCATCAATTCCAAATACTGTACGAGCCTTGCTTGCACCCCTGGACCTTGTTCCCCTGCTACTACTCCTGTACCGAGGCACTCGGGCATCTCTGCCAGCATCTTCAACACCAAACATCTCTTGTCGGGCCTATCAGCCAGTCTTGCAGACCAAGGGTCCATTCCACAACAAATCTCGGTCTCAGACCAACCCTGCCTAACCCCCTCCCCCATCCATCTACATTTGTAATGCTATCGTGTACTGTACGGGCGCAGAACCTACACGTAATCCGCAATACTCTCCTTGGACAAGCCCTTGACGAGGCTCAGCCACATGTCCACCGTGTAAATAACCAGCATGACCAGCTTCCTGGGCTGCGGCAGCCACCACGCCAGCCGGTAGTCCACACCCGGAGCAAAGAAGAACGCCGGCTCCTCCGCCATCCAGCTCCGCAGGTGCCTCGCCGTATGCGCGTTGGAAGCCATCCAGATTTCCCGCTCCTGCCAGCAGGCAGCCCACGTCAGCATCGATACCACTAGCAGCACCTGTCTCGTCACGATGATGAACGAATGCAGCGGAAACCGCGGCACCTCGAACCCTGCCAGCCATATGTCAGCTTCTTCCATCGCTGTGCCCTGCACGCACACTTGCCAGCACCGTCGGGTAACTGAGCTCTGGCCGAGGAGACTGCGAAACATGTGAACCGTAACGATCGTCGAATATATGAAGAGGTAGTACCAGGCGGCCAACTGAGCCGTGACCGGATGAGGTCCATCTTCCCACCAACCATATCGGACCCTGACCTGCTCGTGGAACGTGTTGGTTTGTGCATGTTGTTGCAATCCCTCCACCGCGGCCTCGGCCTCGTACTTGTCTTGTACACCACTGCATTCTTTGTATTTGTCAGGGTTGTCTTGCGTCCTATCGCTTGTTTCAGCCTCTCCATCATCCTGGTTGACCTCATCTTGCACACCGTCTCCAGTATCGACTCCGTGATCCTTATCAAGGTCTTCTCGCGCGTACTCGATTTGTTCAGCATCCTCGCCATGCTTGGTCACGTTGTCCTGTGCTTTCTCCCCCTTTTCAATGTCGTGGTCGTTCGTGCCCCCCTGCACATCGCCGAAACCTTCAAAATCCTCAAAATCCTTGCCAGTCTTGTCCTGGTCGGACGGAAGATGCAATTTCGACCCATCGTCGTCCCCCTCATGCCGAATCTCCTTTGTCACCGGCGACTGACTGCGCGGCTGTATCTCCGTAAATATGGTGATCGGCCGCGCACTGGGCGGAGGCGTGCCGCCCCTGACTGAAGGTTCTGGGCTTCCATCCGACGAACCGCCCAAGGCTTCATTTGAGTCGACGAGCTCATCAGCAAGACTCTTCCCAACAGGCTGACCGGTTGCTGGGACCAACGGCCATCTGGCGTCCGAATCCACCCTGCGTCGAGCTGGCCGAGCTTCGGGTGTTTCGGGGTTCAGTGCATCAGATCCATACTCTACCTGTGTAAGAACCGTCGGCAGCTCTTCGACCTCCTCGTCTTCAGACTCCATTGGATAAGGCTCATCGAAGTCTCCCCCCCCCTTAGTGCCCTTGTCCACCCTGTTTCGATCCACCAGAACAATTTCCCTTCTACTTTGCGCCTCCATCTCATCCATCTTTCTGCTGCGCGACATTTCCCATCGCGCTTTTGTATCCTTGGAGTTCGACTTCTCCATCTGTTGGATATCGGGGCGATGCCACACCACTTTATCTCGCTCTCGTGTCTCAGTCGCAGCCAACACCTCGTACACTGCTGCTTCGATGATATCCTCGCGTTCCTGCGAAGAATCACCCGCTCGTTTCGATCCCGAGTCTCTCCACGCAAGAACCCTGACGAAGTTTGCTAACTCGTCAAATTGTCCCAGCAAGATGACCGCGCTGCTGTGGAAGATGCTGCAGAGCTCTTTGTAGCCGCAGTTGGGGCAATCACATGAGGAGATGTTCCCCTCAGCCATGTTCAGCGCAGCATTTGCGCCTTGCCTGAAACTGTCGACAAGGCCTTGAACTAATTTTGCAAAATGGGTGGCCGATGTCTCCGGTGCCCTTCTTGACAGCAAATCTTTCCGTATGAGCTCTCTCGTGTCTGTCATGTCGCCCGCCAAATCCTTGAATCGCCGAAATATGCTACTCAATTCTTGGCTGTCGGCGTCGCGGCTGGCGGCATCCCGCTTGTGCGGAGCCGATCGACGGACATGCACTCGGCGCCTGGTACCCGTAGCATCAGCCATCACGGAGGTGTGGCGTTGTCTTATCGTCTCGTGGTAAATATTGCAGATCTGTCAGCGTGATGCGTTGTGTCGTTTGAATAGTCGCTATCGTTTCAGGGTTTGTCGAGGTGTAACAGAATGCCGTGCTGCGGCCGACAAGTCAAGGAGCTCAACGGAAATTAAGTCCTTCGAGAAGTGTGCTGTATGAACACAATGATCATGATAAAGGGATATAGTCTGCAACCCCAACAGACCAAGCATTGTCCATTGCTCAGCCTCGCAATATGCGTCAAAGGGATGAATAATGAACAGAGCTTTGGCACCAAAGAAGAGAGCCGCAAGGCAAATTCCTTTCTTGACGATGCAGTGCACTCTATACAATCGTGGGACGAGGACACGGGCCAACAATGTCCGCGCAAGCGCTGTGCTGGCAAACGCCCTGTATGAATTCTTGATATCTTTCATCACTATGCATGATTTTGAATAGACAGCCCGTGGCTCCTCACTCATTAGCTATACCAGCCCCTGGCGCCCGGGCCTGTGCTGCTCGCCTCTGCTCGATGCTCAATCATAGACTCCTTCAGGTCGAAGGTGTCAATGATGTCGCGCCACGTGTCCATGTCCATGGATAATATTGCTTGATGTTTGGCTGTGCTGTGGCGAGCAGTGCCTGTGTCTGGCTCCTCCTCCCTATCTACAGGGGCTGCGATGGGATCAGTCAACACCCCAATTGGAAAGAATACGTTGGGGGCACACGCACCAAGTGTGGGCAACTCGTAGTCGTCAAAGTCAATCTTCACCCTGCCGTCACGAATGAGAAAACTGACATAGAATAAGTTTTCCACGGTTTGGCCAAATGATTTGGGGTTGACCACAAATCTCATGAGGTCAAGGCCACCGGTGTCGCGCAGCCCGTATTTATGCATGATGCGAGTTTGTTCTTCGTCGTCCATGTCCTCTTCTAGTAAAGACTCGACAGTACTCTGAATTTCGGCCTGCTTGGTCTTCAATCTTTGCAAGATCTTGCTGCAAATGGCGGTCAAATCGTTCTCCTTCTTCGCTAGGTCTTCAACATTAAGCACTTCTGGCCTTGTCTCTGTCAGCTCGTTGGGTCGGAATGGCGCGGACCGCTTCGTGATTTTCCGAGCTTTCTTCTCAACCGACAGCGGCCCGAGGAGAAACCCTGGCAACGCTGGCCGCCTGATGTGCGGCAAACAGGCGAAACGGCCTAGGTGTGGCCAATTCATCATGTCTCCCTCATCGCCAATATTCTCGTCGTCGTCATCACCATCATCATCATCGCGGTGATCCCTCCGACGAGGGACCGTTCGCCGCTGTCGTTGTGTGCTGGAAAGCTCAGGCGCAAAATCATCCCGAATACCCCGCCCTTGCCGCATGTATGTTATGCACTTTGACACAAACTCGTCTACATCAACGCCTTGGCATAGGCTGCCTTGTGTGAGACGTAGAGTCTTGCGGTAGGAGAGATCAGTTGTGCTGACAAGTAAGCGCGAGTCGATGGTGGCCTCTGTCGTCTGGCGGAGCTTCTTGGATAGTTCATCGGCTTTGAGGATTGTCTCATGTAGACCAGAAGAGCCGCCCTGAAGGTACTCTTCACCGTTCTCAGTCAAGTCGCGGAGAAGGTCTCGGAAGCCCTTCTGTACCTCGCGCCTCTGGTCGAGAGGTTGGTCGGGATCGTAAACATCTTCATCCTCGTCAACGTCGTCGGCATGATCGGCTTCTGGCTCCAGCGTTCGTCTTCGTTGATTCGACGATTGACCATTCGCAGCATTTACGCGTTTCCGCTTCGACCCCGAGACCTGCCGTACATCAGCCCTGGACCGGACAGCCAAGCTCGGCCGTGAAGTTGTGCTAGGCGCTCGATCCGGAGATGGTGAACGAGACTGGTCGCTGGCGGAGTCCACCGTGCGGATGGGCATGATGAGTGACTGAGCAGGATATTCGTAGACTCGGAAACCGCGCTTGTCCTGGGATTCGGGTTGAATCCAACTTTCAAGGCCAGAAAGTTCTAAAGGCTTTCTTCGTCAAAGCGGTTGGTTATGTGCACCAGTTCTGGATGTCGCGTCGAACAGAAGGGTGGACGCGATAGCTAGCACTAGGGTAGGAAGTACCAGGCAATTGAACTAAGCGAAGTGGGGGGGAGCACTACCAAGCTCCCGCCCACCCCAGCAATTGCAGCAAGGTGGACCCCTAAGCTATCACAACGTTAGTCTAAATACAGGTATGTTACGGATAGGCACCCCGTACCGGCTGCACTTTCTTAAGAAGCTGTTAACAGTGGAAGCTCGTTCTTTCCGATACCAAGTATTTGCACGCACATCCATCTCCAAAGCTGTGCAAAAACCAACCTGTTTTACGCCCGATTACTCGTGGAAACGGCTTTCGCGGTTCATGTCGGGCTAAAGGTCTTGTTGTCTTCAGGCAGTCCTTCATCTTTATCTCTGGCCCTGACCCTCGACAAATATCGAATGCTAAAACAAGCCCAGCTGTCCTTTGTGTGCTCCACGCTGTGCTATCAAGACCACGGGATTCTCCTTACCCCTTCGTCTGCTCAATATCGAAAGCACTCGTCCTGGGCAGTATTACAAGCTGCTTGGCTCTGTAATGTGCCAAGCAGGAAACCCCAGGAGAATGTCCGTCTCCCTTGACCCGGTAACGCGCCCGCAGGAGAGTAACTGCAAAAGCAGATATATGGCGGATCCATCAATACCATTTCGGCCGGTACGTCTTCAGTTCCAACGGGGAATAATCAGGCATGAACGGATCTGCGCTTTCAAAGCCGTGGCGTTCGTAGTATAAGCGTGGAAGAACTTTGAGGCAGTCTATCGAGGCGATATAAGCTTCATCAAAGGGCGATGACGGCGTCGCTGCAGATGACAAGCCCGCGTTTTCAACTTCGGGGGAAAGAAAGGGCCTACAGATGACTTTCATGGCATGGTGGTAATGCATGCTATTGATGGTGAGTATTCAAATGACATTCCACGCGGCAGAGCACTCACTGAAGCCTGAGGTGAGCCGGTAGAACAATCTTGTCCGATGCCAACGCTTCGGGTAGATCATGGTACCACTTTTTCAGCCTGTGGATATAAGATAAGGCATCGAGGGTGTTGAATCTGCTCCCCGACCTTGCCGGCCCAAATTTCTTCTGGGCCACGCCGCACAACATCATCCGGAATTCAGCGAGGGCACGGCATACTTGCCCATGGTAGAGTTCCTGGGTAAGATCTGCTGAAGGGTATCGAACCCAGATTTGACCAAAAAGCTGCGATGCTTCCGCATAGTCCGGAAGAGAAAGCTTTGGCACCTGACCATGCAACGGACCTTGTCTGTGATGAAAGGCGTAATGTCTACTCATTCTTTAGCATTCTCAATGCCATAGCCTCCATGAAATAAACCTGAAGGGAACATACCCCTGAAGGCCATATACGCCCCAGGCTGTTGTGACAAGTACACTCCGTTCAACCGGACATTGATTCTTTATTTGCGGTTGGAAGAGCTTCAGAAACCTGCCCATTATGACAAAGGTCGGTATGTAACCCGTTTCAGAATCGCTGACGCCATTCACCAACCCGCAAACGAGCAGAAGGGCGGCGGCTTGAACAGTGGTGACGCGTTGCCGATCTGCTCCAATCTCGATGTTGAGGAGTCTCCGAGCCTCAATAAGAAAGGCCTCACCCAAGGCCCGTGTGTTACATGATTGCTGAAATTGGGTGAGGCCGTGGTGGCCATGCTGCGCGAGCACAGTCAGCTGTCATTCAGATGACGATGCTTGATGGAGGCAGTAGTCTCGGAACATGGGCTCCTGTTACTGTTTGAACTTACGCAGGCTTTGGCTAGCATGGCGTTGACAAGCAACGAGGAGCAATATCGGTCGCGTCCTGCTAGCAAATCATCGAGAAAATGGTCCATGTGAAGCACGGCAATAAAAGGGTGGTCAAAGGAAAAGTAGATTTGGAAGAGCCTTTGCACTAGAGTATCATTGGATGTCACATTCGTCCATCGGGACGCCTTCATGGAGCGGAGGCGAAGATCAGTGATATCGGCGGTGCGGTACGGAGTTGTGTATACGACACTGACGGCAGCATATTGATATGACAATGGCTCCAAAGGGTGTATCTGGGAAGCTTGATAGAAGGAGTCGACGTCCGACACAACGGAATCGGCCTTGGCCGCAGATGTCATGTCTATCCTCCCTTCCAGTGTTTGGCCATCAACAGGATCATTGGCTCCTGGTGCTAGAAGCAGGTCCTGGTTAGGGTCGCTGTTTTCGTCTTGGTCAACCTCGTCGCTAACCACAGCCTCGACATCGACACCGCTGCGAATACGACGCAGGATGGTCCTGACCTGCTCTTCCGACCCAGTTCTCAACGTGGTGTAGAGCTCCTCAAACAAGGTATTGCGGTGTCGCATTTCCTCCTGCTCACGATCACTCATAGAAGCAGTCTTGTAGGCACAAGTGAGATTACGTTGGGCACAGCGGCCGCAGCGAGGACGCATGGCAGAGCACTGCATTCCGTAGGAGCTTCGTAAGCGAACAGCACACCTCTGGGCAAAGGATTGAGGATATCTTGCTGCGTTTACCTTCAACTTGGCCCTTCTGCAACCATGACAAGCCATCGACACCATGGTACGTTTTGGTGGAACCTGGATTCGGTGCACCAAGCCTCTGACAGTGTCGATTGCAGGATCGCCGGTGAGAGCCGGTCGCAGATGCCTCAACGAACTGGCCTTTCCCCGGCTCTGGTGGGCACTCATGATAAGGGGAGGAGGACGAATCCAGACAACAGGACGGGTGATGTATACGAGGGCAGCGACCAAGCAGGTTGTGAGACGAAATGCGGCAGGGCCCTCGATATGTATACGCGGGGAACTCTCTTAAACCCGCCACCTGGGTCACATCCGGCACAGCTGATATTGCACTTGGTCTTCATTGGCGGGTTGCCTACTTTGCGTCCATGCAGCGGCGCGGCTACCAATTGAAGGAGCCCTTCCATTTCTTTGGCCATGACGGTGAAGGCAATGTGCACGAACGAAAAAAGCAATGAGATTCCCCTCTCCAGCCTTTGCTGTAGCAGCACTGACCCCGTTCGTCAGAGGCGTTGACGATGAACTGCCGACAACCACCTCCCCAGGATGACATGATGGGACTATCGAGATAGGCCTGGCAAGATATATCGAAAGAAGCTCGTCATCGCTTGTGATAGCGGTTATGGGTCTGCCTGCAATTCGTTTTCACGCGCTATCGACTGAACGGACTCGTGGGACCCTTAAAGAGAGGCATCAGCAGTTCTCAAATGCGATGATCTTGACCCAAGCGATGATCCGAGGTTTCCTTTCGGCTGTTCGCACGCACAAGCTTGCCGGAGTCGTCGAGCTAGGCGAAATCGACCGAGGCCAGATGCCTTGCCAACAAGGGAAGGTCATGAGCTTCGAGACAAGCCTGTGCTGGTTGGCAGCCACCTCGTATGGCATCCTGAGCATTGCTCGCTTCGACAACATGACCTACTGTCCCTTCTAGCCACTCCCCATGGCCTCATGGTCTCAGACTCCAAGTGTGAAGAGCCTCTTAAGGTGGTGGCACTGTTCCCGGCTGCGTGACATCAGCGCAGTCCTCGACCTGACTTTTCGTTGTTGCACCAAGATACTCTCGTTTAGGACTTGCCAATCGTACACAGCCCAGAGCTCCCAGAAAGCCGAAAGGTCACTTTACCCCGAGATCCCGGAGCCGATGCAACCGACTGGAATCTCTTGTCTTGGATCTACCCGAGATCATCGGGGTTTGTTCAGTACTCCATTGACGGGCATGCCATCAGCAAAGTGGGAGAGGACGTGGTTTTCGTTCCTTCATATATATATGAAGAGATTAAACCGAAACATCAGTCAACGTTGGCAACGGTGCTGTCCGAACTTGTGCCGTGCATCCGCCGCACATTCTTCTGGCTCACACGTTCATCGTCATCATCGTCGTGATCACCATGATCATGATTAGGCACGGAGTGGTGAAGCAGTTTGGATCCCGGGCGACTAGGCTGGCTTGTAAAACATGGCGATCTCATGCCCTTCGCAGCTGCTACTGAAGTATGGTACGGCCACGTCGGTAGATGATGCAGAACATACTTGCGATAAGGAGACTGGAAGGTCCAGGATAAGACAAGAGAATCATTGGTTTATATGCTGACGTTTCCCAGTATCACCTGCAATCATGCACGAGCTAAATCAGATTAGCATCGACGGGGCCACAGTGGATCAAATCTGCTTGGGCACTTAGGCTGAGGGCTTTCAGGAGCCTTCAGCACCGATCTGGGATTCGAGAACGATCAAATCGAGGGCCTGTTCGACAACCGTGCGAAGCCCCGGATTGGGGGACCTTGCATGGAATGTGGCCACCGTGACGATCTCGGAATAATGCCTTGTGAGGCTAGAAGGATGCAGCATCCATAGGCCAGGAGAATCATGGACGTGTGTGTGTGTGGGAGGGCGGACTTAGGAGGTAAGGAAGGGAGAAAGCCGGTCCACAACAACGGGTCTGGGCCACACGGCGTCATGATCAACCTCGGGGCAGATGTTGTGAAACTCTGTCGAAGTGTTGTCGAGATGCTGAACCTCGAAGCAGTCAAGACGGACGCTCGCCTCTCTTGCAAAAACTCAGTTCTCCCTAATCTTGGAACATTACACACACCAACGTTTGACTCAAGTCGTAGATGAAGCAGTCAGAGTCAGGGAAGTCTTGGGGTTCGTGCTTGGTGTCGGATGGGAGACCGTTGCATCGGCTGTCGCGCTGGTTTGGCTCCCTTGCTTCCACCTTCTTCCTGCCACTTGTCATCCTTACCACACGATTTGCAAAGAGTGAATGGGATCTGGCGTCTACATGCTATTACGCGAGAACTTGGCAGGTGAGCGCATTCAGGACCACAACAACGCTTTGTTTACATTCCACATGCATGTCAATTATCCAGCCGTGGCCCACTGGACGTGGGCAGCTTCCAGCAGCCAGGTGGAGAGACGAAAGGAGAAAGAGCGCGCGTTATGCTGAGTGAGATCTGGGCACGAGGTCAACCAAGGCACAAAGCACATCAGACTCCCAGCATCTGCGCGGAAGCGGGTCACGATATGCTTCTTGTGCTGCTGGTGGATGGACTTTTGACTTTTATGATTCCCCATCAAAGACATCATCGGTTCCACTCCAAAGAGGACTCTCGAGACGTACCAAGAAACAAACTCCGTCACGCTGAAGGACATGGCCGCGTAAGAAAGGCAACTAATACAACCAACCCGCCCCAAGCCAAGACTTTCCAAGAGCTAGCCGGCACAGTGTGCCTGTTTGCCATGCTGCTGCTGATGTATCTTGTCGGGTTTCGGGCACCATGCACGCGATCGACTGGGCCCATTCGTGCAGCATCGGCAAGCCTCCACCCCCCCTCCCCTACGATGCAGGCTAGCCCCAGGCACTATCGCACTCTGTTTGCAGACATGTTTGCGCGACTTGCAAATGCGAACGGGGGTACAAGCGGAGAGAGAGAGAGGCAGGTCGGTAGGCAGGCCGGCGGCATGTCGGGTATGCCTGGTATGTGGCGTGGAAGCATCAGTGCGCTGTAGCTGCGATATGCCTGTAAGAAGTCCGAGGTGAGCTGTCACCTCCTGTCCTATCCATCTTCCATAGGCACCTTGGGTATGATAGCAGCGCAGACTCGACTCGCTGGCGTGCAGATGGACTGAAAGAAGACGGCAAAAGTACGGAGACTGAAGTACTTCGTAGGAGACAAGCACAATCCAAGTTAAGAAGGATCCATGAAGACAAGTTGGGGGGAGGAGGGGCCGTGGCTCCCTCCTTGGCTTAGCCACCTACCCCGCCAATTCTGCCTCTTCTTCCCGGCGGAAACCCTCTCTGCCCAGCCGTCTGACCAACTGGCAGCCGACCTGGCCCGTTGGCTTCGCCTTTCCTGTGTCCCCTAACTTCTAAGCCCAGGCCGGGCCAAGCCTCTGTGTCTTGTTTGGCGCCATTGCCCAACAGACACGCTCCGTCATGAATAGAGCCAAGGTACTTAAGATGATGGATGCCCTTGCTCTGCAAGCCCGGGCCTATCAATACCTACCACGGACTACCCAACCATCGCCGACCACCGCCAGCACCCTCACGTGTCCCTGTATCCCCAGCCTCTAGGCCACCCTCCTGGGAAGCACTTGGAAAGACCCTCTGTGCGCAGTATCGGGCCTACAGCACCTGGCTGCATGTACGTGCCAATCGTCCGCCTCGGCACTCCCTGTCCCGGCCATCAGTCACCGCTGGCGGCGTCCCGACCCGACTGTCTCAGCCCGCCCTACCCCTCCTACCCGTCACTGGCGGTTCGCTGAGCAGGCAGGCACTTTTGTCTTGCAAGGCTGGTCACCTTCCAATAAATCCTCTCGCGAGATAAGGGGGTTCTGCTTCCGCAGCCTCGCCTTTCTTTTGAGGCCCCTCTTCTATAACACCCCTCTCTAGTCGCTCTCTCCGCCCGTCTCATCCTCATCAACGTGCTTTTGTTGTATTGCGCCTACCTTATCCAGCTACCCCGCGTCGATCCTATTCCCGCTCTATCGACCTCTATCTACTGGCTCGGGTTCAACTCCACCAACATGACAGGGACTCTCGTGGGCACGCCGCGGTTTACCGCGCGAGACCTGGAGACGGCTTCGATTCGCTCAGCCGCTCCGTCATACGGTGCGTCGCTCTTCCACCGCCGGCAGAACTAAACCTTCAGTTGTGCAAAGACATCATATCATGTAATGTAGGCTGATTAACTTGCCAGTCTCCGATGTGCCGTCGTACCATTCAACCGCCCCGTCCTTGAACCCCCACAACGAGGTTGTGCCTGCATACACGCCTCGAACAGCAGCTACGAGCACGACTGCTCGACCGGAGCCCCCTTCTCGCAACGAGACTGCCACTCCCCGCCAGCAAACCCTCGGCCTCCCTCCGGTCCCTGCCGCTCCGGCCATTGGTGTTCCGAGCCTGCATAACTTCCGGCTGCCAACCTGGTCCACGAACAACGCCCTTGCTTCGCGCCACTATCAAAATGTCGCTGAGCGCCGCGTCATGGCTGGCCGCTCAGGTGCCGTCCCTGTGAGGCGGTTTGTGCCGGTGGAACCCCCCCAGGCTAGTAGACACAGGCCTTTGGAGGACCCGTATCTGGTAGGTGAGCACGCTGCGGCTATGGCACGCCGTGATCGTTTGGCACGTGAGGCTGGGGATGATATTCTCATTCGAGAGGATAGACAGTGGGATTGGTGGCTCGGTTCGTTGGAATTCTTCAAACATAAATGCTTTCGGCATTACTAACAGCTCTCGCAGCCCGCATGAAGGACTCTGATGAGCGCGAGAGGAGCGAAACTCGAGTTCCGAGAGCTCGCCACGCCGAAGTTGGACAGCGTAAGAAGCTGCTGCACCGAATTGGAGGGCGTATATTAGCATAAGCACTGATCAAAAAGGCGTACGCCAGAAGTGATGCTACTCAGCTGGCTGGGATTCTTTTCTTTTGTCTCTCACGCATCGATACGACGTAACGCATCGACCGGCGCCGGATTATCCGCCCTGTCAACAATGGAGTTGGTTTGGTTTGAATGATTTTCTGTATATAAACCAGCATCTGGTTAAAGAATGGAACCCAACATTTTGCATATACTCTGCCTTGGCCTTCTAATAACTACCGCCTTTCTGCAAAAGACGTTTCCTCAAACGGAGGCTAGGCGACATGCCAAGTCTGCACTCGCGCGGAGATTCTTGAAACATTGCTATATTCCACTGCATCTGGACTCTACCTATCCCGATAATGTACATGTCCGTTAACGCCATGCCTTATGCAGCTTTTGTGACATCGCCCAGCAGTCCTAGACACGTGGGGTTGGATGCTCGATACGGAGCGTATGTAGTAGTATATATATAGCCATCGTGAGCGATAACAGAGAGCTTAGCCCTTGGCCTTGGTGTTAAGGATGAGAGCGACAATCAGGCTGTCCTAGTTAGCTCCAGCGTCAAAGCAGTGGATAAGGCGACTCTTACCCGTAGAGGCCTAGGACTTCTCCGAAAATCAGGATTAGGACCATGCCCACGAAGATTCTAGACTGGTCCATGTAGGCGCGAACACCATTGTCACCAACAATACCGATGCAATATCCAGCCGCCAGGCCTGTCAAACCGACCGAGAGACCGCAGGCAAGGTGCATAAAGCCACTAAAAATTCCGTTAGTGGCAGAGCTCTCCCGCAAGACAAAACGCAAGGGTAGGCGCGTACGTGAATAGGTCATAGGTTCCGTCAGGACGCAGGTCTTGTGCGATGAGCACGGATATAACGAGCGAGTACACGGCGAGGATACCAGACATGATGATTGGAATCAAGCACTGTCATTTGGTCAGGTACGCAGTCGCGTCGATTGGCTCGGCGGATGGGCTTGGTGACAAACCTTCATGATCAGGTCAGGCCGGAAGGTACCAACACCGGCGATACCAATGCCGGATTTGGCGGTGCCGTAGGCTGCGCCGAGACCTATACTGTGTGTCAGTTTTCCATCTATGGCCGCGATGCTTCGTGTCCACGGGGGAAGCTCGTACATCCGAATGTCATGGCGGAGGCGATACCGGCCTACATAGAAGCCCGCATCAGCATTCACAGCTTGGGGCAGCGAGGCAGAGCATCTCGACATACCATGCCAATAAAGGGGGCGAACTTGACAGAGACATCTGAGTCCGCCATGTTGACGCGTCGATGGCGGGCGATGGATTTGCTGGCGAAGAAGACGGGGAGGGAAAGGTTGTGTCAGGAACGCAAGCTGCGATTGCTGGGTGATGTCGTCGCAGACAAATGCTAGGCTGCTGTAATCCAAGCACAGGGGGGTTGGCCAACAACCAATCAGCTGGTGTCTAGATCTCGTGATTCTTCACGTGACTGAGATTACGTACCTGCGTCGTTGCCCGGAGCCTCGGGGCGACATTGGCCGGGATCGAGCTGATGATGCGGCGGGTACCTTGTAACTAGTTGTAGGGTGAGATTTACCTCTCGGGTTGTGCTAGAGCAGGGAATGTGGTGGACCTTTTTTTGGTTGATTTTCAGGTACCTGTTTGCCTAGTAAGGTAGGCGGGCGTACCTGGCTGAGGTTGTTCGCGAACGTGTAGACATTCTCCATCACCGCCTACTTAGCCTTAGTAATTCAATAAACTTCCTACTTGCTGGAGGTGAAAGTTTTACGGGGTCATTTGCATACTCATCTACCTAGCGACTATTTTCTTCTCTACAGGGTGCTTCCAGGCACATACCCGACGCCCGTCCAGTACCATCTAGACAATGCAATAAACATGTGAGGCACCCCTGTGCTCCGCTTGTACTACTAGTACTAAGGCAGCACAATCAAATCCCATTGTTGCGCAGCCAGGGGACTTTCGACCCCTAAAACGTTTGCGTTACTAGAGATGTAGCAAACGAAAAGATAGACAAAGGGCTTGGCCCAGAAGGCTAAGTTGAGCATTGGCTGGCTGACTAGGGTACGTACTCGGGCATCAAACGGCCCCATTGGAGGTTTGCCGGGCCGTGATTCATCCATCTGTGCTGGAACAGTGGTCTGAATACCCGTAATTCATTGTTGTAAGCAGGCAAGGTGCCTGAAAGAAAGAAAGAACAAAAAAATGAAAATAAAATAAAATAAGAAATAAGAAAAATAAGAACTCTGTGCCTGTTTTCCCCTACACGTCAAACGGACTTTTCATGCAACCCTGATCAAGGTCAGGAACCGATATAAAATTCATCCCCTACTCCGTACGCAGTAGGAACGGCAACCTTATTAACCAAGCAAGGAACCGAGTGCTTGCTGGTCCACTTGCACCGGTCCACCACCACCACCACCACCACCACCACCAACTCGTCCAGCATCCTAGGCCAAGAAGAGCTCCTTGCGGCACATCCCAACCCTACCACTGCACGCTTGCCTCCCGACGCTCGACAAACCTCATCGCCAATTGACCGTCGCGCCCAACCTCTCATCGCCCTCGACCACAACCCCCCCGGGCCGGCGCTCGCCATATTTCTTCAGCAGACCCGCACGTCTGACGTCGGCCATCCATTTTCCCTCCTTGCTCCTTCGTCCGTCGGGCGCCCTATCGCTCGAG
>KL660382.1:7040-62915 GCA_000732775.1 Stachybotrys chlorohalonatus IBT 40285 | reverse complement strand
CTCGAACTCTCCCTCCCCTCTGGCCGCTGCCCCCCCCCGCATAACCCGCAGCCGACGACGTCAAACAACCTGGAGACCTCGAAGGCGGTAGCTAGCAGCTGCTGTCATGAATCATTTGTTCATCTACTCAGCTCACTGCCCTTGCCCTACCTGGTCTCATCTGACAACCCGAGGAATCACCATCCGTGCGTGTCCAATCTTAGGGGCTGCTGCTGCTGCTGCTGCCGCTGCTTGTCCCGCCCGCTGCCCTGCGCCAAGCCCTGCTGGGGTTGCATCGCCACAGACGTCGTCGCTGCTTGGTCGGCTGTGCCTCGTTTGGAGGGGGAGCTGTTTGGACCACTGTCCAAAGGGAAAGCCGAGCCAGGACAAGAATAATAGCTGGTGTTTCGCGCTGCTCTGCGCGTTCCGGCTGCTCCCGCCACTTCCTGAGGGCAGGCCAAAGACAATTACTTCAAATACTCCGTCGGCAATTACCTTCGCCTTCCGCCCTGTCGCTTGTTAGCCTTGTCGTCGTTTTCTTTCCTAGGCGCATTTTCCTAAAGCAAGCTTCGTTTCCCGCTGCATGATCCACCGCCGCCACAAGAGGATCGTCCCGCCCCACGAACTCCCTTCCCTTGGAACAACAACATAAACATAATATCTGACCCCCGAGGCCGCACTCCTACTGACCGTTTCGTTGCACTTTTCCCTCGACAGACCAGGCTCGGCTCGAATCCACCGAGATGGCGAACCACCTGGGCGCAACGTTTGTGCCTGGCGGCTTCGACGACTACTACATGCCAGAGGTGGTTGCCCCGGCCCCTCAAAGGTGCGTCCCTGATCCAATCCTTCCACCCCCGTGCCCGGCGGCCTTGCCATGTCTCCTTATTCCCTCCGCCGTCATCGCTATGACGCTGTCCCGGTTCGCCCGCATCCCTGGGGAGCGGGAGCGGAACAGCGTCCCTCCCTTCCACGACCCCCCCCCGCAATTGATTCGACGTCCTTCTTTGTTGCAGCGGTTGAAACCGGGGTGGGGCCACGCGTGCTGACGATTCTCATGTCCATTGTAGAGTGACCCCTCAAGTGCCGCAGAACATGCAGGATGGCCTGCAGCGCATGGAGCTCGAGGCTCGTGAAGTCCAGCAACCCGCCGCCCGCCACGCACGCGAACCCTCGCTGTCCCATTACATGGGCTCTCGGCCCCCTACCGACACTCCCCAATCTCGAACTGGGCCATCCGCCGCTCCTCCTCCTGCCGACACCGACATAACCGCCTACCAGAACAACGACAGTAGGACCAAGCGCCTGGACACTATGGCCTGGGACTCCCCCTCCTTTTCCCCTTTCCCCAAGGTAAAGGGCGACAGCATCCCACCGGCCGACGATGAAAAGGAGGAGATCTTGTGGAATGCTCGCAAGCATGTCCTGCACTCACAGAATGTCAACATGCAAATCACATGGGCCCGCGACGTTCTCAGCTGGGCCGAGATCTCGGCCGAAGCCGCCGCGCGAGACACAGACAATCCCCGAGCAGCGACTCCCCGGATAGAGCACGAGCTTCGACTCGATGCCGTCAACATCATCAACTACCTCGCTCGCCAGGAACACCCCGACGCGCTCTACATCCGCTCCAAATGGCTCGAATTCGGCAAGTTTGGCAACAGGGTCGATAAGCGGGAGGCATACGCTGGCTATAGATTGGCGTCCGAGCTGGGCAACGTCCGATCCGAGTACCGCATGGGCATGCTGTTCGAGCAGTCCAACGACATGTCCAAGGCAAGAGAGCACTACTACAAAGGCCTCAGCCTCAAGGACTCGGCCTCTCTCTATCGCATGGGCATGATGACGCTGCTGGGTCAGCATGGCGAGAGCAAGGACTTCCCGCGAGGCATCGAGCGTATACGGGAGGCTGCCGACACAGCCGACGAAGATGCACCGCAGGGAGCCTACGTCTACGGCATGCTGGTTGGCCGTGATCTTCCCGACATTCAAATACCCGAGGGCTTGCTACCTCAAAACACGGAAACCGCAAGGATGTACATCGAAAAGGCAGCCTACCTGGGCTTTGCCAAGGCACAGCTGAAGATGGGCCAAGCATACGAGCTCTGCCAGTTCGGCTGCGAGCTGAATCCCGCATACTCGCTTCACTACTACGGTTTGGCGGCCAAGCAGGGCTTGCCCGAGGCAGCGCTGGGCGTGAGCCGCTGGTTTCTGTTTGGCTACGAAGGCGTCTTCAAGAAGAACGAGGAGCTGGCCTTCAAGTATGCCCAGGAGGCAGCCAACGCCAAACTGGCCACCGGCGCCTTCGCCATTGGCTACTATCACGAGATTGGCATCCACGTCAAGAAGAGCATTGGTGAGGCTCGAAGGTGGTACCAGATTGCGGCCGACCAGGGCAACAAGGACGCCATCGGCCGGCTGGAGTCACTGGAACTCGATAGGAGCCTTTCCAAGGAGGATCACGAAACGACGACGCTCACACGTATCAAGTCGCAGCATGGATCGATGCGGGGCAAGCGGCCGGATCGCTTCAAGCAGCCGCAGCAAATGGCGGCGGTGACAGAACAGAGCGGGCCTTCCACGCCCGTCGACGACAAGTTCCGCATCTCTCCTCGGCCTTCTCCGGATTCCAGGCCCTACGGTGCTGACCAAAGTGCTCTACGAGCGCCGTCCCCTGCTGGGTACAGCCACCAGCAGCAGCAGCAGCAGCAACGGCCACGTTCTACGGCCCCATACCCTGACGATGACAGACCGCCACCACTGAATTTGAACCAGGGTCGAGCCAAGTCGACGGCGCCATACCCAGACGAAGATCCGCGCGGAACGTCACCACGGTTCAACAACCAAGGCGGCCGTTTGCCGGTGCCTGTAGGCCCCGCCGCAGACAGGCCGGGCAGCGCTTTCGGTATCAAGACACAGCCTGGACCCGGACCCGGACCTGGACCTGGACCTAGGCCCATGCCGACGTCACAGAGCATGGGCAACCTTCACCCGCCGTCGCAGCCCGACCTTCGTGGGCGAGCAGTGTCCGGCCCCGGTCAAGGACCAGGACCAGGACCTGGACCGGCTGGGTTCCGTCATTCGGCAGGACCCCCCCCGCATCAAGCACCGTACGGCAATGAGGCGCAGCACGGCAGACCGACGAGCGCTGCGCCGTACCCCAACCAAGGGGGCCGGCTACCTCCCGGACAACGTCCGACGGACGGATCAAGAAACTCGTCGCCTCATGGCGGACTTCCACCAGCGGGGGCAGACGCCAGATATGGATATGGTGCTCGGCCTGTCTCGCGCGGCGGAGATGTACCACCAAACAATCGATTCCCACAACAGCAGCCTGGTGGCCGCCTGGACAGGGTAAGTAGCATCGACTAGGGATGAAGCAATGATGGACACTGACGTATTTCCTTTTTAGGTTTCTACCGGACAGATGCCGCCTCATGCAGCAATGTCTGGCGGCCTACCACCCGGCCCGATGGGCTCTGGTCCCAAAGGGTCACCCAAGATTCATGCCCTTAACCAGCCTCCCGGTCCCGGGCCGGCCAGGGTCGGCACTGCCCCGCCAGCGCAGATGCAGTCACCTGCACCGTCGATGCAGAAGCCGGAGCCCAAGCCTGGTCCGACACCGGTACACTCGGCGACGGCACCTGCCAAGCCCGGCAAGGGCCCAGCTACGTTTGAGGACATGGGGATTCCGCAAGGCAAGCAAGATGGCGATTGTGTAAGTGCAGCTGTCCTCCAGTAGACTCGGTTTCAGGTCACTAACACAAGGCTAGGTTGTGATGTAAGCTACATATGACGAATACGACAGCGGAAACACGTCCTTTTGGCTTCGAGATGGGAGACGAGTAAATAAAACACACATCATGTCATAATGATAGATAACTGGATAACGCGCCGGGCATGGATAGCGCCATAGCGACGCGGGCCCGGAGCCTGCGAGACAGGAGGCAGGCGACATTGAGCGGAGTTGGGGGGTTTTTCGTTGTCTTTTTATATCTTCTGGTGTCGTGCGGAGCCCATTTGCTTTGAACCGGGCCGGCAACGTAGCACGGACAGTCGTATACTCTGAATAATAGGAGAATCCAAGGAACTGCACCTGCACCTGTATCTACTAGGTCTTGCCCATGCGTCAAAGCGGCACACGCCCGCGTCTGATGGCGCGCAGTGTAAGTCCCAAGGGTAGCCGACGCAGAGAGCATTCAGGCTGGACACTGGGGGGGAATAGATATTGCTTGCTTGTCGTCGCAAACACCTGGTCTGCTCTGCCCTCTCTTGACAGCATCACCGGTTCACGCCCTCAATGTCCCAGGGGCCGGCTCAGCTCGTTCGGTGTCTCTACGCCGGCTCCTTGGCCGCCCACGCAGCGACGTCTCGTGGATCAGCTGCCTGGTCACCGTCCACCTCTTCTTTCAGCGACACCCTCGCCAGCCGCACTACCGAAGCTGGCTACGTCCGCGTCATCTTCGCCGCAGGGACCATCATACTCTCTCAAGGCCATCGGCCTCGGCTGCATATGTCTGTGCGTCTCCAAGGTGGCCAAGTCGGCGAAGACCAGAGATGGCTGGAGTGGACAGGACGTCGATACCACTGATCTGATCACATTTATCCGGGTACTGTTTTGTGGGTGTGTATGGTTCTGCTTTGCTTGCACAGCTGGATGGTACGATAAGTTTAAAACAGGGTTCTTGATCGCACATGTAGAAAGGAATATATGCCTTTGTAATTCACTTCGCCCATAAAAATGTTCCTAGTATCAGATGCAACCTTGTCAAGGCAGGCTCAACACGTGTCACATTCATCAAGGCGAAGGCTTACAGTACTCATATATTCTTACTAACTCCTACATAACGATCCGGGTATCGCAGCTACAGATCATGTCAAAATCCACCCTTGCCCCTTCATCCCAGCAAAGTAAACCCCCCCCCCCCCAAACACCACCATCTTTCCTTTACTCAGAACTCCCCTCGTCGGCCTCATACTCATCCCACTCGGAGCTCTCATACTCGACCTCGTCCTCCTCGGCATCGCTGTCGGCCGCCTCGTTGGCGCCCATATCGTCGATGCCCTCGTAATCGACGTACTCTTGCATCTGCTGCGCCTGCTGGGCGCCGCGGGGCTGCGTCACCGTCGCTGCGAGGACCAGCTTGGCCTGATCCACCTTGTCGAATTTGCGGAAGAAGGCGTGATCTGGCTGCAGGAGCTTGCCCTGCGCGACGAAGCCCATGGGGCTATTGACAAAGTCTTGACCGCGGCGGCGGAGAGCTAGCCATTCTTGAAGGAATGTCAATGGCCTCGAGACGAATGCTTGGAGAGCCGTGTCTGCTGGGTTCGAGTGAATGCCGCCAGGCTCGTGAGTGCCGTCAACTTGGAGATCCTCCTCCCCGTCCATGTCGACGCCAATTTCCGCACCCAGATCTCCTGCGCTTCCTTGCTCGAGTCCCAAAAGTTCACACAGAGGCTCGTAGTCTTCCCAGTCAAAGTATAGCCGGCCAGAGAAGATACCCAGCTCCAACTTCAACCACGCCGGAGCTTCCCAATTATTCGGCAGGGGAGGCACACTGTAAAAGTCGAGGCGGTTGAAGTGAGCCATCTTCCTTGTCGTGGGAGCCGAATACGTCAAAAGGTGCGTCATTTTCTGCACCTTCCTGTCCCTCATCATGGGAAGCAGGGCTTCGGCCTCTTCGGGTATAATGATGACGGCGATTTCTATGACAGGACTCCATAGAAGCCAGTTCACCGATCGCTAGAAACCGCTATTAGCCTCCACAAACATGTTGCCTGGTACGCTGTACTCACAATGAAGTTGTCGCCTGTTGCGTCCGTCCCCACCTTGACGGTTCGTTCGAACTCTGTAGACATAAACAGCCGTGGCTGTCTCGCATGCCGTGATACCTTGAATTTGCGGCCTAGCCCTGTCCTTGCCAGCATGGCGAACATTGCGGTGATGTGCATCTCGCCCGCGGCCAACCGACCCGTTCGTGCAAACACTTCCAAGGTCTCATGTAGGCCCGGGAACGTGTGCGCAGGATACTTGAAAGGTTGCTTGACCTGTCGTACGGACTCGACTTCGAATGCCACTTCGCGCTCTTGCTCCACCTCCTGCAGGGCCGAGGCGTGGACAGCCCGTCCTGTGTCCTGGAAAGCTTTGCGTCGTGCATTCAGCTCTTGGTAGAACGTGTTGAGCCTGGGGTTGGTCGATGATGTCGCCACAGGAGCTCGTGTCTTGGTCTTGGGCTCGTACAGCTGCTGCAGCGTTTGCTGTTCCTCTTGCTTGATTTCAGCCACGTACTGCTCGCGCACACTTTTGTTGATAAGCTCGGCGTGATCTAGATTAGATTGCATCCGTCTGCAGAAATCGACGCCCTGGGAGTAGTACAGAGGCTGGAGCTGCTCGATGCCTTCACACGTGTTGTGCAGTAGCCATTCAATCCTATCGAAATGTTAGCCGAAGATGCACCCTGGACAAGGCCCGTTACTCACACGTCCGCAGAGTCAATGCGTTGATGCACAGTCTTGTTCTTCCGATCCGCGATGCTCTGATGCACTTCACTCGAAACGACAAATGTGACGGACTGTGTCGTCCCGAGTTGCCGTAGCCTCATTGCCGCTACACAGTCATTAGTCATGCCCCTAATTGCCAACTGAGAGTACGGATACCTTGCACGGTATGATCCTTTGTCTGGCCCAGGCCCAGAGTAAGCGCCCCTCTGGCATCCGGAGGCAACTTCAGGTCTGTTCCACGAGTATGAGCTTCATCCAAGTAGACCACGCACTTGTCCAGGGTATCCGCAAAGGGGCTGGCAAGCAAAGGCACAGAAAGACCTGACCTCATCAAGACCCACGCTCGGTTCTTCTCGTCAAAGTAGAGTGCACCTAGAGCGCTGGAGTCAATCCTGAGCCACTGAGCAGCCAACGCAGAATTGCTCATCTCCAGAATCTGGGCTCCGGCATCAATCAGGATACGAATGCCTCGCCTGTTGATGCCCCGTAGGAGATCTATCTCCGTAGCACGCCGCTGCTGACCCAAGTGACCCAAGACGGTGTCTGTTTGTAAGTCCAGCGGTAGTATGCATTGACGATTTCGATCTTGCAATAGATATGTAAGAACCTCTGCGCTGGTATGCGACAGGCTGGGAAGGTCTTCCTGCTTGATAGTCAAGGGAAGCATCGTGCGATTGTCGTTCGTGCCGCTGAAGCCCGTGGTCAAAGGCTTCACCCTCTTCGTCTTGCTCTCACCAGGGGAGTCAACCAGAGGGAACAGGGGAATGTCCCAGCCGTTGGACTGCAGTTTGACCCTGAACTGCTTAGCATGTCTCGGAAACACAAAGTTGTTGAGGAAGTAGTCGATGATAATCACATTGTACCGGACTGCGTTCCAAATCTCCGTGAGCTGCATCTCATCTTCCACATTGATGGAATTACATGCCATGAGGGACGAGGGGAAACACTCGGTGCTCTGAGTCCATCGGTCATACTCCGCCGAAGGGTCATCTGATTTCAGCACATGCTCCAGGCATTGCCGCAGTTGAGCGAGGTTGATACCGTCGTAGTAGAAGGCAAGACATGTAAACAGAATGGCGACGTCCGGATGGCCCCATTCCGACTGTTCGCTGGGGACACCTTTGGCGTGGAAAGGTACTGCAATGGGATCACGGCCAGGGTGTAGCCCGTACTGCACGTTCCACCTCTTTTTTATTGTCATCAAGAGGATTCGGTTGACGAGTAGGCCTCGGAGAAGGTAGACCGTATGCCTCACGCTGGGCTGGTCGGGGCATAGACGTCGAATGGTCGAGGCAGTTGTAACACGGGGTTTAGACGAAGAGATAAACTCCTTGATGGCCACTCTCTGTGATCGCGTGATATTAGGGGTCGTCATGGGAAGAATACCACCCACCCCTGCGCAAATATCATGCGTTACTCGTCGAATAAGCTCATCCTCAACGTCTTGTCGTAGGAAAAAAATCAGGGGAAACCCACCCCCTTCTCTTCGCACTACCTCCACCGAGTATCGGAACAACTGTGCTAGTTCGTCCATCTGGCCATTGATCAACCGTAAGATGGCTTGAACGACCTGCCACCGATGAGGATGCCCATCAACAGTCATTTGGGACCCCGACGGGTAGATCAACTGCGTACGGACGGCCAGAGTGTAGTCCGACTCGTCAAGAATGTCCCGGGAAACGCTCGATAGCCAAGACTGAACCTTGATCATTGGAATAGCCTGTGGAATTTGTCCATCCACAAGTCGCTGAAGACCGCTGAGCATGAATGATAAATTGTGCTCGGGTTGGCATAGCATGATTCCGGCGGAACGCTGCATTTCTTTGTGGACTTCGAGGTATGTTCTGATTGTCTCGTGGTTCGTGGGAGTCCTCCTTGAAAACGGTAGGTGACGGAGTGGTCGGTTGAGAATTCTGCCAAGTCGCGAATGAAGGACTTCGGCTGTTTGCTGCAACAGGGCTTTTGGCACAACAACTCGGACAAGTCTCTTCCTGTCCGCTAGAGCAGCTGCCACCATGGGGATGATGGTAGAAGTTTTCCCCTGTCCCATGTTCATCTGCAGAACTGAATTTGACCCTGACCCCGGACAAATGGTAGCCAGCGCCACGTCCACCTGTACTGGACGGATCATCATGTTGCATTCAATTTCTAGGAGCAGCCAGTCGGGATACTCTCGAGGGTCCCAGTTCGAGTGACCTGTATTGGCCTTTTCCTCACGCAGGCGACCCATTTGTTGGCTTGCCGAGAGTGTTGTCAAGCGAGCATGCCTCTGGGCATGCGTCATGGCGATCCCAAGCTCGATAAGAAGCTCACGGATGCCACTGCCAAATAGTCTCTGGGATGACGTAGAGCTCAGGCGTGCGAGGACTGAACTCTTGGTGACCACAGGCCATAGGTTGCCACGCTTTAGCCACTCTACTCGACGAGAACTGATCGAGTGTGTAGGTGTCTCGAGAGACAGCTTCACCGCAGTGAATTTGAGGTGGACGGTTCCATCCCATGTACCAGACATGGGTGCAGAAGAAGTCTGAAAGTGGTATGCATTGGAGGTGGCTGCTCTTGACCTGCAGAAAGCATCCAAGCTTAGACCAAGATCGTCAGCATAATGCTGCTTGATGGCCGACCGTGAACGAGACAACTTGTTGATGATTTGTCCCAGTTGCCGAATGGCATGCTCTACATCCTCTGCGTCCCTCGCAGAAGGGGTGAAGGAAAAAGGGGTGCTGAAAACGGCTGAGGACTGCGTGTGATTTTCCTTGGTTCTTGTGGCAAGCGTCCATTCGGAATTGCTCTGTGCAATACACCCTCGAGTCTGACCGTTGAATTGATAAACGTTGCCGTTAACCATGTTTGGTTTCTGATTCAATGCCAGGTCCGTCCGACCTTGCCCAGGGACCTTGACCGGGGCAACCGACACCGAGCCCTGCAGCAACTGGTTCAAATCGACAGCATCCATGCCGCGCATTCGGGTAGGATGAATGTCCTCGGACGCTACGAACTTGGGTGGCTCATATACGGAGATGGAGGAGTGCTTGTTCAGGATTGTCTGTACTTCCTGGAGATGATTGGAAAGGTCCCGATTGACGAAAAGACGTTTCCACTCCGGTCGCACAGCTTGTATCGCCAGTTCTAGGTCCACGAGCAACGGTCGGTCGAGGTTCTTGAGGCTAGGCTCGAGACGAGGCCATTGCTTCATCAAGAACTTCGTAAGATACTGCGTGTCTTCGTCAGCCTTGGCCTCGTGCTTGCTTCTCTCCACCTGGGCTTTCTTCCTCTGTTTGGCGCTGACGAATTGGCCAAACTGCTCGCTCTCGTGCTCCGGCATTTTCATCTCGAAACGTTTCAAAATCGGCAAAAGTAGCCCAGCATGAAAAGACTGGGCCGGGTTGTATCCAACAAACTCATCCCACAGGGGCAACTCAATCTTGCGAAGATCTTCGAAATTGGCAAAAGCAACCAATGTCCTGAGTAGGTCCATGTCTACATCCAAGTTGAAGGACATGATTCCGAGCAGAAACATGAGACTAAATGGGTCCTTACATTCCTGGCTGAATCGTACCAATGAACCCCAATTTTGGACAATGTCCACCTTGAGCCTCTCGCTCAAAGACGCGTTCGCGTACGGCTCGGTGAATCCACCAACGGAGCCCATCGTGTTCAGGGACTGTGCTAGATTCTTGATAGTATTCATCTTCTGCAGCGGTTTCCGAATCATCGATGTGATTTCCAGCACTTGGCTGGAAGACTTGTTGAACTCGACTGCATGCCGTGCCCGATAAAAATGTGTCGAGGGCTGTGGGCACTGATTTGCATCATCAAGGCATCGCTCATACGTTTGCTGTCGATAAATCATCCGTTCATGCAGGCGAGAGCTTCCCCACGACTCCAAAACAGGATACTCAGTTTCTGCCCCAGTAAAATCTCCCAGCGTCTTAGAGGTCTCCATGATGTGCTCGACCAGCGGCCTAAATCTAGAATCTTGGATAGTCACTGGGATATCAGGGGTCCAGTAATCAGTCTTCATGACTTGGAGGTCTTCTGGATAAAATACACGCCTAGGCGTGAGTTTAGCTATCCGCTCAAGCTTTGACAGTGTCGTTGGGCCAAGGGGTGACCAGGGCTGGCATATGCCAGATTGCAGCCATTGCAGGGCCTCTTCCGTTCCAGTTCGGCCTGTGAGCGGATCAGGCAGTAAGAAGGACGTGCAAGCGTGCAACAGAGCTTTGGTATAAATCAATGTCATTTCCGCCGTGCAGTCCAGTCGCCCCAACAGAGTGTTGATCTGGAACTTTCCGTACAACCCATTCTGTTCGTTCCAAACGGTGACGTGACAGCCGCGAGGCTCAATGTGCGTTGCCCCAAGGGGTACAAGGATACTTCGCTCATCTGGATATGACTTGTTGCGACAAACGAGCTTACTGCGGAGACCGTACCAGGTTCCCGCGTCTTGGTTTGGGTCGATCTCGCACTGCAACTGTGGCGACTCCAACAGCTTCTCAGAATTCACAAAGAACAGAAGTTGCAACCGTTGTAGGCGAATTTGCACGTGGCGGTTCTCGGGCTGCGTCATGAGCATGTAACGGCGACCCTCGAACGGGTCCAGTATCCTGGCTGCGCGGATGAATAAAGGACTATATGGGTTGACCACATTCTCGGTAGTCCCAAACCTACCACGACGCTTGGCACACGTTCTGTGATGAATGCTTAGGACATACCCGAAGAAGGGAGAATCTGGCCACCGTTTCTCAAAAGGTGCAATGTACACTTCTCCTGTTCTCAAGTTTAGCCAGTGGAAATGCCTGTTGATGAGCGGACCTGGCAAGTCTTCTTGATCTTGGTTGAAGAAAGCATCTCGTGGGATTAATTGCAGTGTGTACTGACGCCGAAAGGCCCTCACCACCATTTCTTTCTTCTCATCGTAGCCGACATGGACGGTGAAACCACATGGTCCAACGCACAGTCTGTACTGCATCCCTTTGCGGTCTGATGGAACCGTGACAAGGGCCTGGTTGCCAAAGAGCTCGGATAAGAAGACAGTGCTGGCAGCATCCTTGGGAAGCTTGCCGACTGGATGACCATTGATAAGGAGTGTGCCTTCGACATGGTTGTATAGGAGAAATTGTGGCTCGGCCTCAGTGTCACTTTGCACTACGCAGGATATCCAGATAGGATTTTCGGCCTTGGCATGTGACACCTCTTTAGGTTGAACATCACCCCCTTCTAACCCGTCGGACCACATTCCTTCGGTGGCTGCCACCAACACACGTGGGTATTTCAGAATAGCCTCAGCCACCTTGTCTCGAAGTCGGTAAGACATGCGCCAGTCTCTGACGATAGCCTGTTGAAGTAGTCTTGGCAAGGTGCTGAACGTCTGGGCCAGATTCTCCTGGACGGTGATGCAGCTCTCAACGTAGATTTTCAAGGACCTCTCGTCAATTTGGAAAGCCGGATTGTCGTGAAGTGTAAAGGTACGCTTGCAAAGCAAGGCTGCCCAAATGGCGTATTGCTGACAGCGGTGAGCGACGGTAGGGTCTTCCGATTTGTACAGCTCCATTCTCAACGCTTTGAACCAGTTAGAGCAGATGGACCTGGCCAACTCGATTGCTGACATTGTTTTGGATGAAATGTCATACAACTTAGCCACACATGACAACTCCATCAAGCGCAAGGCGAGCGAGATGACAGTGTCCATGAGATAGTTTTCTCGCCAGTTGGTGGCCAGACTATTTAGGCGATTGTTGATTTGGCACAACAGCTTGGCACAGAAAGCTTCATCACGGAAAATGGCATGGGCCAGTCGAAGAACTTCGTGCTTTCCACCGGTGGGACCACACTGAAGAGTGAGGTGGCTCAGAAGCACCGCCGTCGCCTCGTTTGAGAAGTTGAGATTGACGGAGCCCAATTCAGTCAAAAGGGCAATCCATCGCCGGCATATTCCAGAAGCAATTGTTTGGAATGCTAAATATTCATGAACGTTTACACCAGAAGGACAGGTGGTTGCTGACGCTACCACGTCGTACGACGAAGGGCCATAGGTGAAGTCCGCGAACGCGCTGCTCTTCAAGAGCTGGCGGAAGGGAGACGATTTCGGAATGTCAAGCTTGACGTGGTGCAGGAACGTCGGACGCTGGTGCCGACGAGATGGCCATACTTCGCTCTGCTGGTCGAAATAAGCCAGTTTCAGACCGTTTGGCCGGCACACAGTGTCTCGCCCGCCCTCCCATTCGACAGGAAAGTGCAGGGTAGCGTAATGAGTCGCCAAAACTTATCCATGTTAGTACGGGTTCAGGGTCATGGCCTTCAGTAAATGGGAATACGGCATCACTCTCCCACAGGCGGATGACGACATGATGGTGGCGATTGACGCGTTATTTGAGAAAACTTACATGACTTGGTTGTGGAAGCAAGCGACAAGCTGGAGTCGGCCGACTCCCTAAACCGGACCAGTTGCTGATACCCCTTTAAGAAGCATCTGGGCGGATGCGTTGGCTCCAATCTCGGCAAACATAGCTGAGAAAGGATATGCCACGTTGTGTCGCGATACAGAGCCAAGACAGCGGGACACCGCAGCTCAAAGACGACGGTTTTTGCCACAACCATATCCGCTGGAAGGGGGTGTTCGTACGCTTGTATCTTCAGCATGCTGAGTCTGTCGATCATTTCGCATCGCGGACAGTCGGGGTGATGCTTTGCCTGGGACACGCTTTCATGTGCGTACGACTGGGACTCATCGACGACGTAAAGGCAGGTACTTCGATCTATGGACCTGGAAAGTCTATCGTACAACAGGCGTTTCTCGTCGAACTCTTTGCGCTTCTCGTCTCGCCACTCAGTGGCTTGCGCCTCAATCGATGCGTGAAGAGATTGAAGAGCGGGTGCAGCCGCGGACTGTTCATAGAATTGATGGCCGAAGCATCCCTTCTGGGGGTCTTCAAACATGGACATGTGTGACGTGGCGCCAGCAATTCTATCTCGGAGATAGATCTGGACTTGTTGCAAGTGTTGAAGGTCGGAATACCGAGGCAATAGCAGAACATCCAGCATTTCGGGGTGGAAAAGGGGATGGTAATCTTCCACCATGGGGAAAAGAGCACAAATAGCAGTGTCCATCTTCATCCACAGCCTCATAACTAAAAGCAGCATGACAGACAGCTGTTCCCCATTGCCGGCGTAAGTGGAAGATGCCATGGGAAGAAGTTGCTTGATCAGATCGGATGCCTGAGTACAGGTGGCAGTAAGAGAGTTGGCATCCGACGAGTCTGCAGGCTTCTCACATAGGTATTCATTGCATTTAGTCTCGAGGCCGAAAAGATTGAAGTGAATCTCGGCAGCTTTGTTGGCATGCTTCTTGGCAGCTTCTGCTACGTTAATGGAGCAACTCAGGCCGGAATTATTCCAGCGTGGTCGGCTAGCTCCCTGCAAGATACGATCGAGACGAGCTCCACTGAGGCGCAGATCCATCAACAGATCGTCTGGCGACGCTTTGCGAGGAAGGGCCGGTATGACTTTTGCCATGGTCAGCTTCTGCTGGCTCCAGGTGGCTTGGATGAAGCTCGACGCCATATGGACCTGGCCTGAGATTCTGGACTCGAGTTGACCGAAGAGATGGTCCATTCTGATCGTCACTAGGCCAGTGGTGGACTGCTTGTCAACATCGAGTTTGGCCATTCGCCGGCAGATCTTCTTTCCTAGGAGATCCAACCTTTCAGCAGTTATCGACGAACGTTGCGCATCGGCTAGAAAATCTCCAAAAAGATGTGCGAGGAGGAATTTATACTCGACACGGCCAAGCTCACCCCCGTGAACGGCTGCTAGATAGCGAGAGACGGCGACACGGAGTACAAGCCAGTACGGGAGCCTTCGCCATGGCTTCTCTGCCTTGCTCCAACAAACCTCGTCTCGCACCATCTTCTGCAAGAGCGTGGGAGTCAAGCGGCGTCCGTTTTCTTGCAGTATGGCCATGAGTAACGAGGTGATGAGGGCTGGTTCCGGGGTGTTTCGATACTCGAAAACCGTGGCGCCGGCCTTGAATGTATGGGCAGCAAATTCCTTCGGGGCTTCTCGTGCTGCGTTTTCCAAGAACGAAGCAAGATTTTGAATAAAGCCGGTGTCGATGTAAGTAGTATAAGGGACGGCCACAGAGCTTCCAGGAAAGCTCCATTGCATTGCATTGTCCGCGGCTAGGATATCCTCATTCTTGGCCGAGGCCTCGAATGCTTCAAAAATGACACAAGGTCCAAGGACAGTACTGCGTGAAGTGACAATCAGCAGGGTGAGGGATCATCTGACAGTCGTTGTACTTACTCGTGCGATCGGTGAATAAACAAGGCAGCATTCTGACAATCAACGTAGACGACCAGGAACATCCTTTTGTCCAGGGTCTCCAGTTCTCTGATCAAGGCGGATCGGTCAAGGCGGCCCCCAGGACGAATCGTCCTGCTGGCCTTCAGACTAACCGCCACTGCATCCTAGGCAGAGCGGAAATCGTCATGATCGGAGGCGTCCGCGAGACACTTGGCAGACTGGATTAGGCGGGCTAGAATTGCATCCTCCACGTCTGGGAGGCTGGGGTCTTCGCGATGGGGAAGCTGTAGAGGGAGGACAAGGTGGTTGTACACTTGGTCAATCAAGGGTATGGCCCGAGGTCGTTGACGTTTGGAGAAGTCCATCCTGTGAAGTCCAAATGGGTCAGGGACTAGATGATAGATGTACAAAGTCGAGCGTGATCGAGAATCAGGATCGCAGAAAATGTAGGAGTCGCAAGAGAACACAACAAAATGAGCAGGGAAGAGATTTCGGAGTTGCAACATAAGAAGTGTTTGCTGTTCGGGGCTTCAGAACCCTCCTCTAGGGCAGCACAGCTGTTTGGGAAGCTTCACGGCCAGAGACGAGATGTATGGGAGAGCTGTGATTGAGTGGACGGAAGAGAAATGTACGAGAGGTGGGAGAAGAGAGAGGAGACGGGGGTGATAGCAGTGATTCGTAAAGTATGGATGCGGAAGATGCTCAAGGCGGGGGAGGAGGTGAAGTGAATTGGAAAAGTAAACGCGTGCTCTGACACGTGCTGACCTGCAGGACGACGTGGTATCACGTGCTCTCAGCGATAGCAAACAACGCCACCCCATGAAAGCCATGTTCATTGATGGCTGTCCCGTCACATTGGCCTCAAAGTGAGTGAGCTTTTCTGCACGGGCGGTATGTTGATCGAAGTCGAATCCAACCCCGGATTCATCCTCCCAAGAGCGCCGTGACCTACCGGCGCTGCCTACCTAATATCCTGGACAATACCTACAGTACCGACGCACCCCAAGCTGTGCAAATACGATGGCTGTCATCCTGCAATCTAGATTCAAGCATCACAATGTCACGGAGTTTGTTGTCCCAATGTCTCAGACGGCCCCTCTTTTTTCCAGGTGTCCGTCGTTCCCTTCAGCTAAAGTAGCTGCCGTGAGCCTTATCTCGACCTATCCCTAATCGACACATTCCCCAGCAGAGCAGGCTAGGATGCCAGGGATGCTGCAGATCATCAACCAGCGTGACCAATCACAGCCGTGGCAATGGGCGAATAGCCGAGGGCACGCTCCAGCACTCCCTTATCAGGATACCACCAGGACCCTGAAATAACCCCCCTTCTCTGTTTTGGCTGTTTCGACTGTTTCCCATGAAGGCTTTCTCTGGCGCAGCATTGTTCTGCTTCTCGGACTATATATTTTTCTTTGTTTTCCGAACAACTCGTGCTTGCGCTTCCATGACCACAAGCAACATCTCCTGTAGATGGTGATGTGAGCGTTGCCCAGGCTATCAGGTCTCCTCGTTGGGTGTGGCGAAGCTATCGCGGCCTTTCCCCACCGACGTCCAGCAACTCCCAAGAACGGTTTCTACACCACCATGACTTTCTCTCTAATACTCATGGCTCTTTCAGCGACCCTTTCCTCAGCAGTACCACTTTCAGGGAACTGGTCATCAATATCGCCGTCACCCGACATCCACTGGCACTCCTGCTACAATGACACTCTCCAATGTACCCGTCTCCTGCTACCTCTCGACTGGCCTGCCCACGAAAACACCACGACATCACCACCACTACCACCACCACTGTCAGAACAGGATGCGACCGTCGCCATTGCCATCATTAAACTCCCTGCTGCTGTCCCACGCACGCACCCCACCTACGCCGGCCCCATCTTCACGAACCCCGGCGGGCCAGGCGGGTCCGGGGTTGATTTCCTTCTCCGCTTGGGCCGCTACCTCCAACGCGTGGTGGACAAGCCCGGGACGAGGCGCTATGATATTGTATCATTCGACCCTCGGGGCGTTGGCCTGAGCACGCCTGCAGTCGACTGTTTTGCGGACAATCCAGCTGCCAGGGATGCCCTGTTCCTCGAAGGCAGAGGAACCTGGGGCTTGGACCGTGGCGACAGCGCCATCACGTATAGCAAGGCGGTGATGCAGGCATACGGTCAGCGCTGTAAGAACTCCAAAGGGGCTAGGGTGCTGGCGTATGTGGGCACGCCGAGTGTAGCAAGAGATATTGTTGCTATGGCGGACAAGATAGACGAGGAGCGGCGAAGGTCCATAGACGCGGATACTTATCCTGCCGATGATAATGTGGAACAGCGACAGCTTGAGCTCAAGCGCTCTACCGCCACGGATCCTCAAGACGTCGTTCGCGTTCAGTACATGGGTTTCTCATACGGCACCATCCTTGGAAACTACCTTGCTTCCATGTTTCCTGGACGCCTTGGCCGCATGCTCCTTGACGGCGTCTGCGATATTCATGATTATGTCTCCGGTCCTGTAAGTCGCCTTGTTCTCCACCTCTTTTGGTCTCCCTCTTTAATGGCTTTGTATGATCCAGGGC
Source organism: Stachybotrys chlorohalonatus IBT 40285 (assembly GCA_000732775.1). Taxonomy (NCBI): domain Eukaryota; kingdom Fungi; phylum Ascomycota; class Sordariomycetes; order Hypocreales; family Stachybotryaceae; genus Stachybotrys; species Stachybotrys chlorohalonatus. The sequence continues at coordinate 45,574 of KL660382.1, read as the reverse complement.
TGGCTGAACCACCTCTATGACACTGATGAACTATTCGACACCTTCCTCCACGGCTGCCACCTCGCCGGTCCTTCGCTCTGCGCCCTTACCATCTCTTCCGACTCCTCGTCTCTTGATCTACGCGAACGTCTGCTCGACTTCCTTACCTCCCTCGATACCCAACCCCAGCCCGTGCTCTCCTCCGACTCCACCATCGTCATCCTCTCCGGCAACGACGTCCGCACTCTCATCGGATACTCCCTCTACAGCCCCTTGACCTATTTCCAGTCCTTCTCGAAAACTTTGTCTGCTGCAATGACCGGTAACCTTACAGTCCTAGCCGACGCACTGCTGCGTGGTGGATACGTTCCCAATCACTCATCACAGGCTACTTGCTCCACGCCTGGACCTCTGCAGGACACGCCTACAGGCATAGAAGGCCTGCACGCCGTCCTTTGCAGCGACGCCATAGACGTCACCAGTATGGATACAGCCTGGTGGTCCGATTATATTCGCAAGCAGTTGTCCTTTTCCTCCATCTTCGGCGCATACTGGGCCTCCCTACGCTTTGCCTGCGCCGGCTGGCGATTTCGAGCCAACTGGTCCTTCAAAGGGCCTTTCACCACTCCTACGCCAGACTCTCACCGTCTTGCTGGGCGTCCCGAAGCCCCGATACTATTCTTGACTAGCCGCCTAGATCCTGTCACACCACTTAGCAACGCTCGTCTCATGGCTGCCAACCATCATGATGCCGCCGTTGTCATTCAGGAGTCGTTGGGGCACACGGCCCTCATCTCTGCCCCAAGTCGCTGCACTGCCAAAATTGTCGCTGATTATTTCCATCTTGGCACAGTTCCCGACTCTGAGATGTCTTGTCAGGAGGACTGCGGTCCATGGGACGTCGATTGTCATCTGTTCAATCATGAACCATCCCAAGACATGACAGCAGCAAATTTTCTTGATGCAACTGCACTGCGCGTCTTCCGCCAGGACCAACAACAACTCCGCCTTCCAAAGCATCCTCTTGGAGTCTCGTAGGTAGTTTCGGATGCCGGAGACATCATCCGCCTGTAATTTACGATTATTCGATGTCTTGAACGGCATCATCTTGTCCTACCTGGGCACAACTTGTGCCTGCAATAGAAGCTGTGATTACCGCTAGGCATTTTGATATCAGTAGCAGTTACTATAGGAATCACGAGTTCACGCGGCAAACAAAGACATGGCTCTTCAATACGTTGTTGTATTACTTGAGATACTATTGCGTGCACGCTCTCGCTTCATTACACTTCCCCTCCAAGAAATACCGTCAAATTCCACTCCGTAGACAGCAAATTTTCACTCCACCATCACTCGACATGTGAATCATCATAGGGAAACATTACTTGGCCGCCTCCAAGATGTAATTGTCATCCAGACGTTCCAGTCCCTCCTTCGTCCAGTACCAAGTCCCTCGCTCAAGAACTGCTTCAACTCTTTGTCGCTTGTCGCGCTTCATCCTCGTCTGTGCTCGGCACATGGATGCCTCGCATGAGTTGTCAGTCCAGCCGACTTGGATGCCATCCGTCCACCATACGCGCAGTTCCAAACCGACGTGCAAGGTGATCAGCACCGACGTCAGGTTTGTGAAACCAACAAACTCCACAGGTACCAACGGGCAGTTGCCCTGGGAGAAGTTTGTGCAGCCTGGAACCCGCTTCGTCTCGCTCCATGCTTTGGATTCTTCATGAGAAGAACCCTTCACGTGAGTATAGGCCGATACTTCGAATTCGCACCAGTCCTCCGATTTCTCCGTGGCGCAACCTAAATGCATTTTGTAAAGATCGAATCGGTGGCAAGGGTTCAGGAAATTGGGCCCGACGCCGATTTCCGCTGTGTCGGCAGGCCCGGCAAAACAATCAGCTGCGAGCGAAGGAGGAACAAACTCGACGAGTTGATTCCCGGAGCACGGCAAGTATGGAGTCGTTGCTTGGGAGGACGGCGGAACTATAACGAAGCCTTCGGATAACCACAAGTCGCTCAGCGGATTGAGCAGTGGCCCGGGTAAAGCAGTATCAAACTATGAAACTGTCAGAATTGTTCATGTTGCGTTATATTAGTAGACTCACATCCATAGTGAAATTTCCGACCTTGCTTCCATAGGGGCATATCTCGGGGGAGCTGCTAGGCGTAACAATGGGAGCGACGACGTCAGCAGCGACTGACTCCGTAGAGAAGGCGGTCAAAGACACAGAGTCGCTGGTGGCACCTTCGAGAGAAGTGCCGGTGGGAAGAGGCACTTCAGTAGCGCTTGGTACGGAAGACAAGGCCGTCGAAAACCCGATTTCAGACTCAATTGCCGAGCTGGAGGGGCTACTTCGTACCGTGGCTGCTGTCGTGGCAGGCGGGATTGGAAGAGTTTCGTCACCGCTAAGCGCGGAAGACAGGCTGGCGCCGAGAGAAGTGTTCGCAGTCAACGAGTCGGTCGTGAAAGCTGTTGTATTTGCCCAAGTTGACAAAGATGCAACGGAGCTGAACGATATTAACACATGCCAATAAAAAAGTTATAGGGACTCACCTTTCTTGACGTCGTATTGCCCGCTTGATTCGGGACACAATGGAGCCATATGGGACAAGAGGAACTGCTGTTTCTACTGGTTGAGCTACAGCCACAGTTTGTAATGTCGAGACAGGAAACTGCAACGTGTATGTAGTTGTCTCCTCTGGGATGATGTTGGTCCAGGTAGCCTGTGCGGCGGGAGTATCAGGAGGGAAAATAGTATTGATTGTAATTTTGTCCCCGCTGCTCCCTTGATTCTGCGTTTGGCCAGCATCCGACAGGGTTCCATACAACGGTAAAGAAGGTTCGGAGGCGCCGGATCCTCCAACTCCGGACGAGAAGCCAGGCGGCAGAGCGGTTGCTTGAGTACGAGAGTCTGTCGCTGCGTTAGACTGGAAAATAGTGGCCTGGATGATGGGTGTTGGAAGACCGCCAGGCCCGATGATTGTCACAACCGTGCAACTTGCAACATTGCCATCTGGCAAAGTGAGAGGCGCAGTGCACGGGTTGCTCACGGCTGGAAGAGTAGTGACGAAGGAGGGAAAGCCAATATCGCTCGGTGATCCAGGCGACTGTTGTCCAACGGGAGCTCCGGTGATGACAGGAGATAGCTCATTGGCACCGGTAACCGTGGCATAAGCTGATGGCAGTGTTCCAGTCATGGTTCCTGTAGCATAGACAAGGGTAGGCAATCCATCGGTACCGAACGAGGTGACTGGAGCAGGAAATTGCCCTCGGACTGGGGTTCCGGTTGGAAAGACAATTGTAAGCAACCCATCTGAACCAATGGTCACCACAGGACCAGAAAGCTGTTCTCCCACAGGTGTGCCGCTTGGGAAACTCACGGTAGGCAAGCCATCACTGCCGATTGTAGTTGTCGGAGCGGGAGCTTGTCCACCAGCTATGGTTCCTGTAGGGAAAATAATGGTAGGCAGCCCATCAGAGCCGATTGTAACCACAGGACCAGGAGCTTGTCCACCCGCAGGAGTGCCGGTTGGAAACACAATAGCAGGCAGACTACCTGCATCACTTGTGACCGCTGGCGCGGGAACTTGCCCTCCCATAGATGTCCCAGAGGGGGAAACAACTGTAGGCAAACCATCTGTGCCAATGGTGATTACTAGACCCAGTACTCGGTTGGCTGAAGAAGCGGCAGTAGGATAAACAGTCATAGGCAATCCGTCCGTATCGATTGTGACGATGGGAGTGGGGAGCTGTCCCGGTACTGGAGTCCCATTGGGATAGATGATAGTGGGCAGTCCATCGGTGCCAATGGTAACCACTGGTGCAGGTGCTTGCGCAGCAGAAGATGGCACATCCGCAGAGCATGGCGTCTGCAACCCATCAGGGCCAGTCGTAACAATAGGCGTGGAGAGCTGGCCGGATACTGGAGTTCCAGTTGGATAGAGAATCGTGGGAAATCCATCAGGTCCAATTGTGACTACCGGTCCAGGTGCAGAATAAACTCCACTCGAATAGATGGTTGTGCGAAGGCCATCCGGTCCAACAGTGATTATAGGAACAGCAAGGTGGCCAGGTACTAGCGTTCCAGTGGGATAAAGAATTGTGGGAAGTCCATCAAGTCCAATCGTAACCATCGGTCCAGGTGCAGAGGAGATTCCACTTGGATAGATGGTTGTGGGGAGGCCATCCGGTCCAACAGTAACTATAGGAAGCTGGCCGGGTACTGGTGTTCCAGTAGGATAAATTATCCTGGGAATTCCGTCAGGTCCAATTGTAACCACTGGTCCAGGTGCAGAAGAAACTCCACTCAGGTATGTAGTCGTGGCAAGGCCGTCCGGTCCAATAGTAATTACTGGAACAGGAAGCTGCCCAGCTACGATTGTACCGGTGGGAGAAACGACTGTGGGTAGTCCATCCGGTCCAATACTGACTACCGGGCTAGGACCTGATCCTCCGATGGGGGTCCCAGTGGGATAAACGATGGTGGGCAGTCCGTCTGTTCCAATGGTCACAGATGGGCTAGTGGCAGGGCGTGCCGCGGATGTCTCGGTTGGGTAAATGACCGTAAGCAGGCCGTCTGTGCCAATGACCGTCACAGCGATACAAGGCGTGGATCGAGCATCGCCTCCAGGACCATCGACGATAGAGGCTCCTGGGTAAGTTTCGCCTTGGGTCAAGACAGGGCTAGGTGGTAAGCCACTGGGTCCAAATGGTCCAGATATGGCTGGCTGTCCTGGCATGTTCGGCCAACCACCTGGGAGGACGTCACCCTGAGTCAAGACTGGAACTGATGTGGGAATGGTAGGTCCTGTTGGTCCGAAGACACTTGACTGACCAGGTGAGACTCCGTCGAAAGGTCCGTAAGTCTGAACAGGGCCTTTATTCGGAACGCCCGTGTCGAAAGGCCCAGGAGCAGATGGTTGACCGAATGCATCTGTAGGGACACCCGGGTGAGGACCACCGGCTGTCTGGATTGGACCTTGAGGTTGGCCCCATGGGCCGAATGGTCCTGCTGTCGAACTCTGGCCGCTGTGGTCCAAAGGAGACCCTGGATAGGGTCCGCCAATCGTTTGAACTGGCTCTTGTGGTTGGCTTGCTGGTCCGAGCGACACAACAGAAGAAATTTGGCCTGGGATATTAGTCGGAAAGCCTGGGTAAGGGAGAAAATCGGTGGGATTCAGGCTATTAGATGGTGCGCCGGACCCGCCAGCAATAGGAGCTGAACCGTATGCAGATGGTGCGCCCGGGAATTGGCCAGAGATGATTAATGAGGAGTCAGTAAAGGGACCCTGGACTGGTGTACCTCCTTGGCCTGCGGCCGGAGGGTCATAAGGACTACCGGCGCCGGCTGGGTAGGGCTGGCCGGAAGTCCAAGTCGGCTGCGCGGGATACGGTGAGTCAGCGCCAGCAGGGCCAAAGGGTCCAGGCTCGATTGGCTGTCCGGGAACCGGCATCGCTTGTCCTGGGTACTGGGCTGAAGGGCTTAGTTGACCTGGAACAGGGTATTCTGGCTGTCCCTCGGTTCCGAATGGGCCAGATGAAGGGACTTGACCCGGGAGCACACCAGACTGGGCGGAAGCGGGTCCGCCTTGAGGTGGAAAGGTATCATCACCGGGGAATAGAGGATCGTTTAAGGATGGCTGACCTGGAACTGACGTTTGTTGTGCTGGAAAGGGATATCCTTGGCCAGTGGCAGTATTGCCAACTGATTCTCCGATTCCCGAAGCGAACGTAGGACCAGAGACAAGGGTAGAAGGATTGTCAAAGTCCGGCAAACCAGTGGAAACCCCAGGATACGGGTATCCTTGACTCTGGATTGTCTTGAGACCAGGCTCAGTAGGGTAATATGGCCCTGATTGAAAAGGGCCGCCTGAGAAAGGGCTTCCTTGGTTTGGGGCGCCATCAGCGGGTGCTCCTGAACCAGCGGGTCCTACTTGGAGGGGATCGCCTGAAGATGCAGTGGCAGAGCCCAGGTATGGAGCACCTTGGCTTGGGGATGTGCCTTCGCCAGGCCCAAAAGGCCCGTAGGAACCAGGCTGGCCAGGCTCCTGTGGATATCCGGGTTGGTTTGGGGAAGCATTGCTCCCACTACCCAAGGGTCCAGATGGACTGGAAGCTGGAGGCTGATCGGGATATCTACCATCTTGATGGGGAGTGGTGCTCTCGCTGGTGCTAGCTGGTCCGAGAGGTCCGGTGACTGAGGACTGCCAGGGATAGGAATCACCATTCTGCCCGGGAATAATGTTGCCATCAGGGCCAATTGAGCCAGGAGATGCCGATGGCGAAGACTGACCCGGATGTGGAACACCTTGGTCAGGGACAGTGTCATCGCCAGCTCCTGCAGGACCTAAAGGTCCACCCTGCGAAGGTTGCCCAGGAGTCATTGTCCCGAGAGGTGTGCTGCTGTCTACAGGTTGAGACTGCCAAGGCTGGCCAGAGTAAGGAGAATGCCGGGAGGGGGCAGCGCCGCCAGAGGCTGCAGGTCCTGGATAAGAACCTGGATATGGAGTACCAGATGAGGGGTTGTTATTGTCTCCTGTACCAGCTGGTCCAAAGGGGCCCTCGTTTGGAGGTTGGCCGGGATAAGGAGCGTTTTGAGACGAGACAGAATCACCAGCGGGTCCAAAATGTCCGTCAGGCCCAGAGGAAGATTGTCCGGGATATGGAGCATCTTGCGTTGGTCCACCAGGGCCGGGCTGTCCAGAAGATCCAGAACCGGACGGTTTCCCGTAGCTGGGTACCGACGGTGAAGCTTGCCCGGGGATCTGAGATGAGACGTCCGGGTATGGCCTTCCTCCGGCTGGTAAAGTGTCTTGACCTGGGACAGCAGGTATTCCAGATCCGTCAGATCCAGAGGGAGCAGGCTGAACCGGTACCACATTCGAGGCCTCTGGATACGAAGCACCGTCAGTGGGTGCAGTGTGACGGCCCGAGCCATCAGGGCCCTGGGATATACCATTCCCTGATGGTGCTGGATGTTCTGTTTGATAGCTACCACGATCTGTAGGACTGTAATGGGGATTTCCAGCTGCTGGTGTGCTGGAGCCACGGGACCAGTTAATGACAAGAGTGGTGAAAGGCTGAACGGGAGACCCAGCCGAAGGTTGGCCTTCTGGCGACTGGCTTGCTGGAGGCTGCTCGCCAGAGGGATGGTGATGTGAAGGGGGGTGCTGGCCTGTTGGAGGCTGCTTATTGGGAGGGTATTGATCCGATGGAGATTGTTGATCCAATGGAGGTTGCTGATTTGCTGATGGTTGACCAGGTAATCCTTCCGATGGCTGGGAATTATGGGCTTGAACGGTAGTGACAGCTGTGACAGTCTCTACGACGACTTGACCAGATGGATACTGGCCAGCATGAGAGTTGGTAGAGAAAACAGTGACAAATACAGTTGCAGTGGTGATCTGAAGAGGGCAGGTTGGCGAAGGTTGTAAAGAGGTGAGCTGTCCTTCGACAGGAGGATTGTTCCAGCTCCCGTCAGCATTGTCACCTGGATATCCCGAATTATCTTGATTGTCCCAGCCAGAATTGGGCGAACCGTTGGCATTGACAGAGCTGCTTGGGGCCTTAAGCAATGAGCCAGAACTAGAGGAATCAAAACTTACCTGTAACCAGGAATGGCCGCCTGGATCTGACTGACGAGGCCAGACGCCAGTAAGACCCCGAGGGATGCGTATGAACGCATCGAGGGCAACGCAGCGTCCGATAGCGCCCGTGACAGGTATGATTCAGAGGCTCTCAAGAAATGCCGGGGAATCAAGATGAATATGAAATAAAACGGGCTGAATACAGTGCACGGGCAGAACCCGAGTGAAGGAGAGACGAAAGAGGCGGTCAACGAGAGAAGGATCCGAAGAGAAAGTTGAGAAAGGAGAGGATGAAAGGAAGAGAAGAAGAGAAGACAGGAATGGAAGAGGGAAAAGAGGTGAGGAAAAACTCGAAGGAAGCCTAGGAAATTGGATTAGAACTCAATAGCGAGGAGGCAGTAGCTTCCTTCCGATTGTGGTAGACCGATATACTACGTACCGCGTCATTGGCGCGAAAGTGGTCTGATGAGGAAGGCAGGTCCTACCGCAAACGAGAACCGACGTCATTGAAGGCACAATATACATGCTCAGTCGCTCCATCTGACGCGTCGGGCAAGACGTGTCGAGCCTGCATGGTGCAGGAGCTCCGGACCCCCTGCACTTGCAAGCTGCATGACGGCGCACGCAGGGTTTCGTCGTTTGTTTCTCCGCGATGCGAGCATTCCATCACGGAAATGTTGTGGGCTTGACGCAGGTTAGGTTATGCTGTATAGATGAACACTGTTGTGAAGATTTCTCGAACTGCGTGAAGTCCAGCGCCATATGCACTGCTCAGTGAAATTCAACGCTGCACCAGTGACTTCCCATTTATGCAAAAGAATGGCAAGGAAGGTAGGTAACCACCCAACTACTACTTGTGTTAACCAGCATTGCCGATCATGCCAAAATCGAAGAGGACCTTGATGGCCTTTCGAGCAGCCAAGGAAGGCGCAACAGAATGACAGGCGCCTAGGTAAGGGGCAGGCGAACCCGTTCACATCAGGGTCGGAAGCACTGAACCGGTGAGTCAGGTAGGTCAGGAACGGGACTTTAGGCAGGTACTAATGTGGTGCAGGTTCGCATCGCGAGCTGCACATGAAAAAGCTTAAATCGGATTGATGTTACGGTGAGCGGCCGGGACTCCAGGTCCGGTGAGTCAACTGCCTACCTAAGTATGCACTTTCCATTGGTAAGGTATAGAAAGCTCCGGTGCCTACTACTCACTTACCTTACTTGCTCCCTGTCCTAGTTAGGTAGGTACCTAGAAAGACCTTCTCATCACCGATCGTGACCCGGCAAGTGGGCGTTCCTTGACGAAGCTCAGATGCAGGTGCCGGTCAAGGATGGCAAGTTTGACGAAGTGCGACTTGGGGAGGCGGTAGCAATTTGTTTGTTTGAAATGAGTGAATTGAGCCATGTGATTGGCAAGTAGTAGGTACTTTATGTGCGTAGCTCATACCGCCTCATCCGAATATGGAGGAGGTGCCTCTTCCGGCGCCTGCTCGTCGTCCACAACAATCCCTGGTACCCTACTCCTTTGCTCCCTCTCCAATCGCGCTACCCACATTGCCGCTCCTGCCGACGTTGTAAGCAAAAAAAAGAACGAGAACAACGGAATGAGCTCCAGTATCATTGCGACAGTTCCGAACCACACATATTCCCAGCTGAGGTCCCTTGCTTGCTTCCTCGCCTCGGCTTTCGAGAAGCCCCGTAGCTTGAACCAACGATAGTGGGCGAGCTTGCCAAGCCGCGTACCCGTGATAATGATAAAGGCAGGGGTGCCGACGAAGGGAACCAGGTTGAGCGGAAGAAAAATGGTGAGCTCGACAAGCTGGATAATGCTCCAAGGTGTATAGACTGCAGGGCTTGTGGGCTTCCCTAGACTTTTAATGGCGGTGGGAGCATCGGGATAGAGGATTCGATGCGGCTCCACGAGGTCAGACAATGACAGCTTGATCAATGTTGCCTTTCGTCGCAATTCTTGGTTAGCTAACGAGAACACGCAGGTGGTTCGGTTGGAACTTACGTCGAAAACATCTACACGACTTTCATCAACGAAGAAACCTTCGAAAAGGCCCTGGATTATGACAAGTCCTTCTCCAAGAACCAGGACTATCGCGTTGACCCACGCTCCCCAGCCTTGGAAGATGGCTAGAAAGGCATATTGTGGCAAGAACGTGAAGGTAAACAAAACCAGATACACCAGCAACGATATGAGCGACAGCGGCAACAGACGACCTAAGAAAAGAGGCCAGAACTCGCGGTTTCGTAGGAAATACCAGATGCCGCGGACAGGGTAGGATGCTGCGATGCCGGCGCGCTTGAGATAGTTGGCAGGACGAGAGATCGCGTTCGGGAGGGCGGGAAGCCAGGTATTTTGGGTCTCCGGGCCGTTCGCAACGCCGTTTGACGACATGGTTTACTTGCGCCAGAGCGATACCCCTAGGAAGATGGACGTTAAAGCTAGTTGAAAGAGAATTAAGGCGTTACTGCTCGCTGGTATATAGATTGTCGTCGCAAGACGGTCCGCCAGCTTACGTCACAAAAAGCCAGGACAGCACAGTGCCCCACACCATGTCAGCCCTATGATACGACAGAAGAAACTACCCTGTATCTTCACTGACCAACAATAGCCACCTGGATCGGTACGCTTTCCTTGCAGTCACAATCTATTCAATAGGTAGTTATGGCGGTCGTCAGATTTGTCAGACTCGGTTGCAAGTGGCCCGCATGACTTTTCGGGGAATTATTTGTGTGAGGAGATGCGCTCCGGCTTACGATGTTCCATCATCACTCGTTGGAGCTGGGGACCATCAAGTTGACCCGCGCGCCCTTGCGATGTCAATGTCGGGGATATCCATCACTGCCTCCTTTATCCTACATTATAAAGCAGGCCCTAGTCTTTGATGTCAAACGGATTACGACAGGACGATTCAGTTTGCTTTGACCTCATTATCGTCACCAAAAACGACTGCTAACGAAATCTTGCCGCTGGTAGTCATCGCGACACATTTACGCAATTTTTTCCATACCAAAGCATTTGGAACTTTGCCAAAGAGACAAATACTCTCCTTTCAAACCAATTGTTATGGATCCAAATCCTTTGATTGCGTGCCAATGCGGCAACGTATCATTTCGAGCGCCTCGTTCGAAGCCTCTTGAGGTGCTCATTTGCCACTGCCTCGAATGTCGGAAGCAGTCTGCCTCAGCCTTTGGCGTATCTGCTATCTTCCCCACGGAAGGCATTCTGCCCTTACCGGACCACCTCGTATCACAGGTTGGTCTGTGGAAGCGCCCGACCGACTCTGGGAACACGTTGGAATGCTATTTCTGCAAGACATGTGGAGTACGAATGCTACACAGGGGTATTTTGCCAGATGGCACGCCCAAGCCAATAATTTCTGTCAAAGGAGGGTGCTTGGAAGGATTGAGTCTTGATGTTGTGACGCACATTTTTACGAAGACGGCACTGGTAGCAGTGCCAGAGGGGAGTTATGAGGGCGAGCCTCTGGTCAAGCCTGGGATGAAGAGTGATTGACCAACTGCTACTGGGCAAAAGATGGATGGTGGAAAAGATGCATCATCCACACGGATGAGAACGACAGCCTCCGACTTTAGCTGAAGTGTGCCATGAAGTGGCCTTGCACGAGTCCTTAAGTAGCCGGAATTTGCTATTTGTCCTTTTACTTTTGTACTGATCCCTGGCTCCGACATAGACTAAATACCTAGCCAAGGCATTTCTTTCATCATGTCTTGATATTAGATGCTGACATCCAAAACCACCGCGCGATGATCAGAAATGAAAGTCCTGTTCAGCTGATTCTCCAGAGTAGAAAACCCATTCCACTCCAGCCCAGCCGGATCGCGCACGAACAAATGATCTATCAGGGTATCGTCGCACCTACTATCTGTGAACGCGGTGTATGTCATGAGCGGGCCTGACTGCAGCTCGTCCGGAACCACGTCGCGTACGTCGTTCAGACCCGACGAGAGGATCTGGTACGCTGGGTTCTGCGGATCCGAGTTGAAGTCGCCTCCGACGAAGACAGGGTCACCAAAGCTGCCCCATTCATCCGCAATATCGATGATCAACTGTGCCGAGTTCTCGCGCGCTTGTTGGCCTCGGTGATCGAAGTGCGTGCACATGAACACCAGAGACTCACCCGAATCAGCAGCGAGAAAACGCGCCACTGTTACAATTCGTGGTAGAGCCGCATCCCAACCCACCGAGCCCACAACTTCCGGGGTCTGGCTGAGCCAGTAGGTCGCACTCTCCCGCAGAAGCCAGGAATCAGGACGATAAAAGATGGGGGAAAATTCGCCGGCGTCGGCGCCATCGTCACGACCAACGCCAAAGTACGTCCATGCATCGCCAAGTCCGTCTTGTATATCGGTGACCTGAGAGGCAATGGCTTCCTGGAAACACAAGAGAGAGTTGTCGCGGTCGGTAGTCTCGCGCTGGAGCTGCGAGACAAGCATCGGGCGCCTAAGGGACCACGGAAACTCGTTGATGCCAGGGACATCGACAGCCCAGCGGATGTTATAGCTCAAGAGGCGAGTCTCGAGTGCGTGGGCAACGCCGCAGCTGGCTGCAAGGAGAATGCCGGAGAAAATATTTGACTTCATTGTGAATTTGGCTTGGGCGAATGGGACTGGCAGGAATACTATACGGCATCAAGAAGTGTCTGCAATCTATGGGCGGCTTTTACTCCTTTTATACAGCGCTGACCAGCGAAGTGAACCACCGCCTACACGATTTCTGCGGAAATGCTACGATTTATATGGAGATCAACAGGGGATTGACCCATTTGAAGTTGGGATTGCAACTCAAGCTGACCCGGTTTGAAGTCGAGGTTGTCACCCACGTGAGGGCATCTTGGTGCTTGAAGAGAAGACTGTCCAAGCTGCTCCTTTTTTATGCATGGAGTTGTTGAACACGGTATGCACGTGGGTGACATGGGAGTTGTCCATTTGTCGGCACTGCGTTGCTGGTATCCATGCTATCCACCTCTTAGAGCCGGCTATATAACCCCAAGAGAGCTGTGATCGACACAGAAGCAAAGGGTCATGAAGAGCTATAGCACCAGAAGTCAACCACGAGTTCGCGACTTTGCAAGGATCGCACAGCACAATGATTGTGGAGTTGAGCCACGACGCCTGTGGATGAGTATATTTATCTGCTCAACTGAGCAACTTGCATGATCCGGAATCAGCATCGCGAGTTGAATTGCTGAGCCCCAGTACCATTAGACATCGGGTAACACTCTCTAGTTCGGTTAAATATCTTTTGAGATTGATTCAAAGTACAGTCTGCACACCCTGGGCCGCTGTGTTTATGCCTCAATGGCTTTCAAAAATGCCCTGCTTTCGTTACCCTCCACTACCTTGGCAATGGGCGTCAAGTATGCCTGCTCATCTTCCCCCTGGATATGTCGCGCATACGCTTGCGCCACATGCAACCACTTGGCCTTCTCCGCCCTGCTCGCACCTCGTCCCTCCCACACCCAGATCGCACGTCCCGCATCGTCGAGCAGGAAGACGTCGCTGCTATCCAAGTCGCGATGCGATATGGGTCCGCCGTCACGCACGAGGCTGAACTCCAACCGGCCGCTTTCGTCACTGAAACGGAACAGCCGCTGGGGACGAGAGCTTGCGTCGCCGTCGTGGATGTGCGTGCCCGAAGCGATAGGACGAGGCTGATGAAAGTCAAAGGGGGTGTCGGCGTCGCCCCCGAGGAGGTCGACCACGCGCCGCGAGCGGGATTCTGCCTGCGCCAGCACCTCGACTTCGGCATGCTTGGCTAGGATCATGTCGTGCACCACCTGCGCGGCTTTGGCCTTCTCCATGGGACTGCAGTCCTTGCCCTGCCACACCCATACCTTGTCGCCTTTGTCCAGCACAAAGACATCGGCGTTGTCCAAGCTGCGCCACGTCGGCTCGACCTCGTACACGACTATGCCGTTGGCACTGGGGTTTTTGAAGACGCGCAGCAGCGTAGTGATGTCCTGCGGCGTTTCCTCCTCCACATGACGGAAGCCCGAGGCCATGCCGCCAGAGCGGATAGACATGCGTGGGAACAGTGTAAGGAAGTCATCCGAGGGCGCCTGCTGCACCTCCCGATGCTGGACGGCCGAGCCGTGAAGGAACTCGTCCAGCTCGACCGTCTTGTACGCGGCCACTCCGGCTTCATCCTGGGAGGTATGTGCACCTAGCCAGAAGAAGATGTCGTGCACAAGATGCTCCTGGCCCTCCCGCTCGCCGACCTTGAAGGAGTGCAGCACAATGAAGCTGTCGCCGTCGTAGAAGGTCCCGTACTTATTCCTCGGCCAAGGCACGACCTGGAAATCCTCGATGCGCCAGATGTACAGGCCAGCTTCCTCGCCGACGCCTCCCTCGTGCCAGGCGGGCTCGGTGACGGCAGAGTTGTACTTGACACGATGGTCGATGTCGGTGCCGATGAGCTCAACGTTGCTATTCTTGATGTCGTACTCCTTGAGATGGACCAGACCCTGGTTCGGTGCCATTGCAACTGCCTGCTTGGGGAATACGAAGAAGTCGATTATGGAAATTGAACCGTTTGAGGTGATGTGGAAGAGAAAAATAGATGACGTGAAGCACGGCGTAGGACGTGCCGGATTACACCAAGCGCTGACGGTGAAACAGCCAAGCCAAGCCGTGAGCCGAGCGTATAGCGACCACTCGATGCAGGTGAGGGTAGGAGGCGGGGTTGGTCCACTCAGAACCCTGAGCAGAGCATCCGCTCTCTGCTAGGGTGGTTCGCCGTGAATCATATCAAGTTGTTCTGAAAGATAAAATCAATAGCCTCGGGAGGCTAGATGGGGAACTAGAAAGGCATGGAACATGTCCCCATCCTATATACATATGTAGAAAGAGCCATCTCTGTTCTGCCATGTTCTACATCTCACCTAGGAGCCCCTGCTTTACTACCTGCCCAGGTTATTGACAACACTTCCAACCATGACGGCACTCTCGCGATCCCAGTTGCCCTGCTTCGGCTTCGTCTTGCCATCCACCATGGCACTCGGCGGCAGCGACCCCCTCGCCACCGCCAGCCGGATCGCATCGCCCACGCTCCCCTTATTCGTCCTGAGCGTGCGCGCGACGACGCCGCCACGGCTCACAATGTCCTGCACGCGCGCCGCCAGGCTGCTCGCCATGGTGCGCCAGAAGTACGACGGCAGGGAGCCCGTCTCCAGGTGCGCCAGCAGCGGCTGCAGCAGGCTGGGCACCTTGTGGTGGGGGGACGCGGGGCCGGGGAAGAGCGGGTGAGGAGGGGGTTTCGTGGATTCGAGGATGAGCTCGAGGGAGACGATGTTCTGGCATTTGGCCGTGACGTCGGCGAGGGCCTTTTCGAGCGTGGGGAGTTGGCCGAGGGAGCGGGCGAGGGACGTGATGCTGATCTGCAGGGCGGAGCGTACGTACGTCTCGAGGTTTTGGAGTAGCAGGCGCGGCGTCCACTTGTCTGGCTTGACGGCCAGCGTAGGCGACAGGAGATAAAGCGTGTTGATGGCCCAGACCATCTTGGCCCGGGCCTCCTCGCCCTGTGCAAAGGTCATGTTGGCCGGGATGGCAAAGTCGCGGACGATGCGCTCGGCCGTCTCCCGGACGGACCGCTCCACGGGGTTGACGACCTGGTCCTGCAGTGTGCGGATCGCGTCGACCCTATGCAAGCCGTGGCCTTCCTCGCCCGGCGCCCTGCTCTCCAGAATCTCCCGCAGCGACAATATCGTGTGGGAGCAGCGCACCAAGGCACTGTAATCATCCTTTCCCGTCGAGGCCAGCTCCGAGTGCTGAATCTCCAGCTGGCGGCCCAGCTGCAAGCACCTCGCCACTGCCTGGCCGAGCCGTAGCGTCTCCCACAGCCTCAAGGCGACCTGGCGCACCTCGTCGGCCTCGGCATGCTTGTCGACCACCTCGCGCTCCAGCTGCCGGTAGCTGTCGTTGAGGCTCTTGATCTGGGCGTCGAGCTCGGAGATGATGCGACCGCTGGCGCTGGTCTGCTGCTGGGTGTAGCGCAGCAGGGGCACGGCGGAGCGTGTCGTCAGCTGGTCGATGTGGGAGTCGACCTCCTGGGCATCGAAGAGGACGCGGGACAGCGGGGTGGAGAGGTCGAGCGGGGAGTCGTTGGGGTTGTTGGTGGCGACGACGAGGGTGTTTGCGAAGGACGAGGGCCTGAAGTCGGGCGCGAGGAAGGTCTCGTAGTCGACGTAGGACGGCTCGTCGACGTCCTGGGCCGAGTTGGAGGCTGCCGTTGCCATGGCGGCCGACTTGACTCGGGACAGAGGGTCAACAGCGATATTCTGATAGCAGCGTTGGCTCCGGGTGAAACCAGCCTTGGTCAAGGGTGGCACGTGGCGGAGCCGACCGTAGCTCCAGTGTCTAGGTACTGTAGGTGCTGTAGGTACAGGTAGGGACGCACCAGGCTTTGGTGTTGAGGCCTCTCGAATTTGGCCTGTCCAATTTCTGTCCGGAACTTGCAGCCCCACCATCCTCCACAAGCCCCCCGTCGATTATTCCCGGCTGCTCGGCAGCGCCATGCCGATTGGGGTTCGGCAGATTTACCTCATTCCACATGCACAATGCAATCAGGATGTTTGTCGCAGAGCATGTCCAACGAATAGCAATGAGTTGAGGAAAAGACGCGGAGCCATTGCGGGAACCTACATGGGATGAGCACAATTACACTCTCTGCTTGCATCGCCGCGGTGCTGCCCTGTAAGTTTACTGTCTGTCAAACGCCAAAGCCGCTGTCGCTGGCAGCTGCTCCCTGAACAGACCCCAGCCCCCGCTGTCAAAGGCAACCTCCATCCACACAAGCTTTCCCACGGTCGGGTGATCCATGCACTAAGCAATGACCTCCTGACAAACGCTGAGATAGCAGCTAACTCATGTATTTTCTTATCATCTACAGTGCCCACACTGTTCCGTGCATGCCGCGATCGCCTGGCTAGTTGTGGGGACTGAGCCAATCAGCCCCGGCCCGTGTTTTCCTTCCGGGGCGCGCGGTCTTTTCCATCCTTTCCGCCCTCAACCTTCGCCCTTAGAATACTCGTTTCCTCTACGGCAGGGACGGAGAAGGGGAAGCTCGATATCTTTTCGCGCAAAGAACGAGTCCTGATCTCGCCACTCGCCACTATTCTATCTGCGTCTCGTTAACTCGTTGACGAATTCCCCCCAGGGACAAGAGGAGCAAGTCGTTGCTCTCTCTTCAAGCTGCTTCTCCCTCGCTACAAACACATCGTCCTCCCCCGGTCTACCTCACCATGGCAGCCGTCGACTCCTCCGTCTTCGACTTCCTTCTCCCTCGGGAGCTGCGCGATTTCCCCTCCGGCGACAACTCGTCCGACGCCGTCTGGTCTGGCACCCACTTCAACCTTACCACCCTCAACTTCTTCAACTACTCCTACTACAGCAACGAAACCGTCTCCAACGGCTCCCGCTGTTACCTTACCTTCTCGCCCTACATTGAACCCGCCGAGTTATGGCCCAACGGTACCTGGACAAACGCCACCCGCTGCTACGTCGCCATCAATCCCATTCGCGCTCGCGGCTTGACCGGCATTGGTTTCGCCGTTGCCTTCGGCATTGGCCTCGTGCTGACCCTCACGGCCCTCGCTAAGCACGGCAGGATCTATCTCCCGGTCGACAGGCGTTTCTACCCCATCGGACGCCGGTGGCAGTGGTATTGGGCCTCTTTCGTCTGCGCCTTTGCTCTCATCAGTCTGCTCCTCAACGTCGACGTCGATCGGTACTATCTCCAGGAAACACCCCTCATCGTCACGGTCTTTACGTGGTTCCTCATTTGCAATGGTACCGTCGCGATTGTTTGGGAGGCTGTGAGGCACTGGGGAAGCTGGCAGGAGCGGCAGTATACAGATCCGAATCCCTTCACCTATTCCGTGGATGACAGACGCGCCAAGACCGAATTCTACTTGCCTCTGTGGTTTTACTTTTGGAATTGGATGGTTAGCATACCGGCTCCTATGACACGTCCTTTGCTAACTTTGGTATAGAACTTCTTCCTTTGCATTCCTAGAAACTGGACCTTTCTCCAACGACAGTCAGACGATGACCAGTTTCACGACAGGTTCATCCCCAACGCTACGAGCAACCGCTTCAAGGCTGGGTCATTCTGTCTCATAGTTTGCTGGCTCACCATCTGCTTCTCCATGCATCACTCGATTCACTACTACAGACCTTCGGAGGGCGGCTTCTTCAGGCGCATCATTGACTATCTTAGGTCCTTCCCAGCGAGGTTCCTACTGATTGTCCCACTTTGCGCAGGTTTAATAGCTTACCAGGTCTACATCTCCTTTGATTGGCGCCTATCATTGATGGTGTTTGATGGAAATGTACCCGTCATGTTCGGCTGGGGCTACGGCCCGCCATTAGCTATTATCTGGATCCAGGTTCTCTACGGATACTTCAGCCCTAACGAGGACAAAGAGCTCATCCGACAAAGGAGGGAGCGCGGCGAGCATCTCGACCGCGAGCTAGGCATCGTCAGGCGACCAGCCTGGTGGAGCAGAGTCAGGGGCGACCACCTGCTGACCCTCCGCGACAAGATCCTGCGCAACGTCCACGAAGTCGGCACGGAGCGCGGCGCCGGCCGCCGAACCGACCTCGAAACGGATGCCGAGCGCATCATCCGCGAGGAGGCTCGCCGCGCGGCCGCCAGCGGCGACGAGATCGAGATGAACCTCCTACTCGACCCGCACAACCCGCGCGTCGATAGGGCCGGCGTCCGGGACCTGCAGGCCCAGACGCGCGGCAGCGGCACTACCAACCAGCCGCTTTTCGACGACTACGCCGACCCCTACGCACCTCCCATCTCGCCTGCGGAGCACGCCGATGCGGAGCCCGAGGTGGAGGAACCCTTCAAGCCCGGCCCGACCGTCTTCTTCCCCAACTACCACCTGAATCAGCGCGCCGAGCGGCACGCATGGCTCATGGAGGACGGGCCGCCGCCGCCACCGTACAGTGACAGGAACAGAAGCGGCAACGACAGGCGGAGCAGCGCGTCCACGACGGGGTCTCTCAACGCGCCGCCGCAGCAGGTGCGGAGTATGCTTGACATATAAAGCATGCACGCCCGTCCAGCTCCTACATTAGGAGAAGGAAATTTGCCTTCAGGCATCATGTTACATCACGTTTATTCTTTTGGGATCACGGTAGATCTTCTTGGCTTACGCTTTAATGTCGTCTCTGCGCGTTGGGTTTGCATAGATAGAACTAGGCTTTTGGTGTACTGGTATGGTGAATTGGGAACGTGTTCATGGGACAATGCGACAAGGGAATGACCTTCAATTGCTTCAAAAAATTCATCACCACCACTTCATTGCCGTGCCGTGTATGGTCTTTGGTTCACCGCGGGGTAAATGACATGATGGAGTTTTTCTCCTGCAATGACATGTCATCAGTGACATGGCCTCACTTTGCGTCTAGAGCTGGCGCTCGCAACCACAACCGCCAAAGCCACGCTCTCCACTGCAAGACATAGCTCTGGTCCCCACAAGCAAGCCATCTACCTAAATCAGTAAGTACGTGGGCTGGAAAGCACAGTCTAGAAGTAAGTCACGGCCCGGAACATAATAGAACATACCAAAAAGCTTTGCGGGCTGTTGATTGGCCCCGAGAGCCCAAACGCAGGGAGCGGATACTTCGGATGGCAGAGTTTGGGCCGGGCGTAGAGTTTGTGGTCTGTTGTGATGCACATGTAGTGCATCAAGTACAGCCGTTCAGATGAACAGGCGATTTAACTGAACTGACTCGATGCTTAGCCGCCTCTGGCCCAGCAGGTGCTGTGATGACTACGCAGACGGAAGACATGACGCTGCATACGCAACCGAACGGGACAGCGCACTATGAGTGGACCAAGACAATACACAACATGGCTGTAAGCAGCCGTCTTGCTCTTGCATTGCTGCGAGTGATCGGCAAGGAAGGGGTTCTCCTTTGATCGTCACGCAGGTAAGAACCGCAGGTAGCGACAACCCGGACAAGTGTACAGGATCATCAGCTCCCAAGAACTTCAAAGGCTTCCCTAGCGCTTGGCTCAAGCTCTCGACTTCACAGAGTGTGCGTGTCCTTGGCAAAGTGCTAAGCGATTCCTTGACTGTACCAAGATTTGCCAATCTGACCCCAGGACAGGATTGTCATGTCAGCGTTTGTACCAAGTTGTGGTTGAAGCACGAAACTTTAACGCCTGCTTCGTGTCATAGACTTTGCGTCTCCGAGGGGAAGAGCCGGAAGAGGATGTGGTGTGGTGCACAGCTAATAGCCTCGATAAAACCATAATCCCATAGTCGGGTTCCTGTGGAATGAAGGCCACGGATCCAAACCAGCCGGAGCGTAGTAACGTGCTATCTCCCCTGTCAGGTACCAAGGGCTGCCGAGGGCGACTTGAAGGCGTGGGCTATGGAGTCCATCCTCGGCCGAATGTCTAGTCTTGCGAGTGGATATGGCTTTGGGAGCCCCCTCCCATTCCACAAAGCGCGCAATACTCAATACTGCTGCTTCAATCCAAGTAGACGAGACTCTGCTAGTGTAGGGACTGGCCCATCAGCCGGCGCATAATGAGATTGGAATGCTGGGCGTATGATCCAGGCACTTCGAACGTTTGGCCTTCGCTGTGTCGTGTCTTGGGCCCGGCTAGTATTCTGACAGGTTGTAAGAAGTTGCGTTGGCAGGCTTTGTGAAACCGTACAGTGCCCACGGTAGGGGAGTCCGACGACCAAGACATNCCCCCCGGGCCCAAAAAAAAAAAAAAAAAAAAAAAAAAAAAGGTGGAAAAGAAGGAAAAGGCGGTGAAAACGACTCGAGCTTGTAAAAAAACAAAGAGGGTGAGATGATTCGAACACAGCCACTTGCGTTCACAGTATGGTACGGCTGGGGAGGTCATGGCACTGCCCAAGTACCAGACCGTCCAAGTCGGCAGCTGGGTTTCCTTGTTGCTTGACCGAAGCCTGCTTCAAGAAACTAGGCGCCAGCGCCCTTGCATGGCCCAGCCAAGAATGATGAAGATCGTGACTGACGAACGTGCCAGATGAGCTGATATATCTGCATTCCCGCATTCTTAGCGGCAGCCACTGTGTTCTGAACAAGATCTAACAACCCGAAGTTGGTTCAACGTCCTGTCAATCTCTTGCTTGGTGGGCTCTCGGCTTCAGAGCGTGCCTGTACCTTGCAGTCCTGATTCCCTGCCCAGGGTTGGCGCGTATAGCGACCCAGGAACAAGGCAGGCAGGAAAAGTGTGGTGTGGCATCTTGGGAATGGTCAACTGACGATACTGTCTCACTATCGCTAATGGAGAGAGACTCCGCAGCAACAATTCGCCGGCCGTCCGGCCGGCAGCTATTGTTGAATAGCACAGGAGCAACCCAACGGCACTGCGATGTGTTCCGTGCAACCTACTATAATGCGGATGCCTATGTGTTCATCCAGCCGTGTTTCAGTCGTGGGGTACGATATAAGAAACCGCATTGGATTAGGGCTTGGCCTGTATCACACGGTAAGCTTGGAACCCTGCCATGTGCTTTTTGCAGGTAGCATCCTAACAAGTGCCACAGTATGCCCTTTCTTCATTTTATCTAATGGAAACCCGACCTGTCGCATGTACGAGGAAGCTGAAATCGAAGCTCCGAACCCCGACGGCCAGGGCGGAATAGCTGCTCTCAGTGAGACCGCGTCATGTCGGGGCGCAAGCTGCCAAGACGGCTTGCTTTGTTTTCATGATGCAAGTCCCTTGGGTCGACGAGCCAGCGCCGCCTGTGAACATATGTTAATTGGTCTTTGGGTATGGAATTGCCCAAAAAGGACAATGTGCGTCGCCGGAGCTTGCAGGGTGCGGGGGGGGGGTTCTCGACGGGGAAGGTGGGCTATACGAGATCTTCGAGAATCCTTCTTCAGGGTTACCTTCAATCAATGGCCAAGCCGCTCGGTTGACGAGGTTACATCAAGGTGATATATCCAAAACCTCTGGCATTCCAGTCGCTACCGATTACTCTGATTGAGAGGTGCTATGCCGGATGGGCTGATCGCGCGACGTAGTGCCAGGATGCTTGTTCATTTGCTCTAGGTGAAGCGCGTTCAAAAGAAACATTTGCACCAGGCTCCTGGTGTCCCCGACGTTCACTGTCGCAGGAGGGTGCTTGTGGATGCTGTGAAGGACTTTATTTATTATCCTTGCGGTGCAGCAGAGTAGGCAATGGTAGCCCTGGACATAGATTGCACAGTACGCTATACGAGAAAGTGCAACACTCGACAACACTGCCTCACGTCCCGCTTTCGCTGTTGCGCAGGGATGCCGACCAGGTGCTACAAGTTAGAGAGACCGCTGGGAACAATTTTTCGTTGCGGCTAAGGCGAACCAGACGTGGGTTTGTTTCTAAAACCCAGCTATTATATCGCCTTCTCTGATGCCTCTCTTTGCATGTGCACTGATATCAAGAAGGGGCTCCATGGTAGACTCGGGGGCATATCAGGCTCGCCATGGGCAGATCTATTGATGAGCGCCAATCCAATACAGATACTCTTAGGCACAAAATCGAATAAGATAGCCGGCCCAGCTTGTCATTCTGGTAATGGGCTACCGTTGTCTAGTCGGGAGAGAAGCTCCTGGGCATGACCGGAATTACAAGAACAACCTGACTTCGAGAGCGTACGACTGAGATTAAGGATGGACTGGTTCGAAGCACAATGACGCGAGTGACTAGCCACCACCCGTATGCAGGAATGGAAATTGCTATTTCCAAAGGTGTGAATCCCATAGTGCGATGTCACACCAGCACCAAAAACTCAGCGCCAGCATCCGTGATTCCTGACTTGAACATGCCAAATAGTGGCTTTGTCGGTCATGTGGGACTCAGCAACACCTAAGCCATGTCCCTCGCCGTGCAACCCAAACCGAGGAAAGCCAAGCCCATCTGGGCCGGTGCTTGCAAATTACTATAGCTGTGTGCTGTCGTCGAGTATTTCCTCAAAGGTTATATCGCCATCCATTGGGTTCGATCAACCTTTGCTGCGAAAGAACTTATCGACCGCGGTTTCGGTTGGTTGGTTCACCAATGCTTGTACTTATAGAGGATGATGTTTTGCAGGGGTTGTGATGAAACGTCATTGATCTTCTCTTTTGGTATCGTAGATCGCAGGCTAGACTCCTGGATCAACTAGGCGAAGGACAAGCGGCAGCGCTAGCTAGGGCATCCTAGCCCCTGCAGCTTGTTCTCGGAGGCGCAAACGCGTGCCGACACCTCGAAAACTTTGTGACCGTTCTTGCCAGCCCCACGTTTTGTCGCATGTGAGAAGCGCTAGGAAAGGAGCGTGAGAATAATGGAGTGCGTTAGCCATGCGTCGACAATGACGAGGCTGGGTCCGCGATAGATCCGAGTAAGACCACCATCGGCGCAGTCGACCGTGAGATTCTCTGAGACCACACCGTGATGCTTCAGGCGGGAAACCCCGCCAGTAATACACACAACCCAAGACCGTGGTAAGGTGTCCGTGTTCCGGGCCACAAGGGCGGTGAACTTGGCTACGGACGACTTGCGAGGACCATGGACAAACCGAAGCCAACAGGAATAGGAGCAAACAAGTGATGGCGCAGGCATGGTCCTGTGCATTGTTGCTTCCAGATCCAGGCACCACTTTTCTCGCCATTGCTGGGAAGGTGTGATGCTGATCCACGGGGTGGGTAGAGGGGGTGGTGGCCTCGATGCTGACTTGTGTAAGCTTTCAGCCCGGCCGATACCCAGAAGGCGGTTCCCGTCCCATGGTGTGTCACGTTTAGCGCCGTGAAAGATCCTCTTGGAACCTGTGCTCCGTGTTGGGGGTTACGATTTTGTACACCAACCCATGGCCATGATGGTGGTTGGTGTGCCTGCTGCGCTGGCTTTGAAGCCTCCGTCTCACATTGATTGCGCTGGATGGGAGGCTGGTTCAGGTGCCCCCTCGCATGCTATGACCAGTTCAGTCTTGCGAGCATAGGAGCCGACGGCACACACTTGTTGCAGACGAAGCAGCGGATGCTCCTGCGTCGATCCAGGGTATAGTCGGAAGTCAATATATGGACGACACGCAACGCAATGTGATGGCAAGGCAAAGAAACGGGAGACGGCAATGTCATGCAAGCAGGACCCCAGTTATCCGAAAAGCGGTCACCAAGTTGAGGCCGACTGCTATTGGCAGACAGGATGGTGGCTCCATACCTTGTCCCTGGGTCAGTGCACCGGGACCCCGCTTGGGAGGGCGCAGGTGACCTGTACCTTACGTCGACGTGCTCCTAGTTGAAAGGGATGGGGGGGTGTCAGGAATCCAGGACGGTCTCTGCCAAAGGCTGCTGTGGTGTGCCTGTGAACACGAATTGCGGCCCTGGATTCTGATTTCCTGGCACCTATCAGCCTCCGTCTTGGCCCAGTCTGGGCTCCGGTCGCATTCAGTCGTGTCGAGTCGGGTTGCCTGCTGGCGCCAGCCTCTTCCTACCTTCTGCTGGCTGCATTCAACGCATGCTAAGCACGACAATGCGCCCACCACCAAATTGCCAGTGTGATGCAGATGCTGTGCCACCCAAGGTGATTTCTTCGTCTTTCACGCTTCCGCCCTTGGGGCACTCCCGTTTCGTTGGCTGGACGGCCGGCTGACTGAGTTCCGCGCCGGCCCCTGGTTAATGAGCCCGCCCAGCGAAAGTTGATCTAACAGAGACGGCCGGCGGAAGAAAGTAAGGTGGGTATCCAGCCATGTTTTGCGTTTGTGCTTTTCTTGTCTTGAACATACGTGGTGCGTGATTCGAAGCGTCGAGGAACGAGTCACACTGTAGCGCATGGAGGCGAGTGGAGCTGGCCGGAGCAACGTACCTGACGTTGCAGCTGTAACGCGTAGGGTGCAATTAAGTTCGGAGGCTGAGGTCCTAGCAGCGTGGCCGGTATGGAGCGAGCATTGAGGCTTTCATGGTTGGTGGCTTCACAACGGACCTCGAGGTCGGGTCGTGTTCAGGCGTGGGCTAGATCAGCCTCCCACCCATCCATCCCATTCTTCCCCTCTTTTAGTGGGCACAGGTCGTGCGCTGTAGCGCAAAGGCAAGTGCAAGTGCAAGTGCCAACGAGGAGGTGTACCTGCCATCTAGGTACCTCACCTTCGCTGGCAGCGAGCATCGAGAGGGGGCAGCAAGGCAGGCAGGCGGGCAGGCACACCCCACACACGCTGATTGCAACCGCTGTCGCTTCAGTGTTGGGCGGGCCCATGCCACATCCACCAAGAGATGCATCTAAAGGGCCCTGCTTGCCTTGCCATGCCATGCCTTGCCTTGCCTCGCCTGGCTCGCGACGGTCCATTCGGCCCCCCCTTTAAACTCCGGACCTGTCTACCTTAGTCCCCAAGGCCACCAGGGCACGCCAGGCGTCTTAGCGGGTACCTGATGGCTATGCGGCCAAGACCCGGCCCAATGTGCACCGCGCACTGCAAATGCTCCGTGAGGTAAAGAGAGGGCTTTACCCTGCAAGTAGCCGAAGTTGCTCTGGTATGCAGGCCACCGGTCGGGAAGGTCAAGCAAAGAACCTTAAGATCTCTGGGCTCCGACTAATCGCGCCATGGTTTGTTTGGGAACCCCTGTTCCTACCCTCGTTGAGTTCGGATCGCCTGGCGCCCTCCCTCCATCCAAGATCCCCTAGCAAAGGAAGCTTGAACCAACCCAGCCAGCCATCAAGCCGACGTCCAACCGGCCAGCCAACCAGTGCTCATATCCTTCTTATGGAGCTGGAGCAGGAAGCCGTCCTGCATTGCAGCTGCCGCCGCCGCCCTGTAGGCGCACAGTCCCGCTCAGATCAGGTCAGGTACACTGCACGCAATAATGTACCTGACCTAGGCTAACGGGACCTTGAGGTTGGCTGCATGCACTATGCTATGGAAGGTACCCCCCGGTCAAGCAAGTCATGTCAGGCGAGAACAGTGAATAATGAGGGAAGGAGGAGGCACGCCTGTCAGCATCGAATCCTTCCTTCGCCTACTTCGCTCCTGACTACTCTTCGAGCTCCCCCAGCCACTCCCTCCAACTCACTTTCTTCTTCCAACATCGCGGACTGGTTCAAGCTCAACGTCCTTGTACCGCCCACGCAACGTTGCTCTGTTCCTATACTCTGTGTTCCTGCGAGGTTGTACCCACCGCACACACGCCCGCAACCAACAACCAGAAGCTACAGCAGATAGACCCGCCTGGCCTCGTAGCGATTCAAGATCAGACGCCTGGACCCGCCCCAGCCGCAGGTATACCTTGCTCGTAGGTATAACCCGCGACAAGGCATACCTTACCTATACCTACCTAGCTAAGGGGACCGAAACAGTCTAGGTCTTGCGGCCGTTGATCCTGAGGTGGCTGGCTTGGGTTGGTCATCCATAGGTACCGTCTCAACCCGCCGCATGCGGACTCCACTACGGATCTCATCGAGGGAAAAACCGTCTATTGCCTACATCATCGTCTTGGTTCATCTCTCCAAACCATCTTACCGTACGCATCGCCACCTCCGCGCTGCTTCCGACCGTCTACCGCACCGTCTTTGTCGAAAACAGACATCGCCGTCTAAACATTAACGACCCTCAAACCGACTCTCAGCATTTCTTCTTCGCTCCAACTTCGCCTTTCTGCCTCTCGGGACACGCCCCGCTAGCCACCATAACCTGTTTCTCATCATCACAATCGTCGCCGAGAACCCACCGACATCACTAGTTGTACCTAACTGTGCCTCGAATGAGTTGATCTCGAGATCCCGACTTCTTCCCTTTCTCCCCTCTCTTCCTCTCCTTCTCTTCCTCCTCTACCCCTCCTCGACTCCCCCGTCTTGTCGCCTGTCGCACACAACACGATCTACTTCTGTCGCCAGCCGGTGCTCTTGACCAGGGTCCCCCTCCTATCCTGACGCCCACCCCCGCCGTCTTCCATCCCTGTGCCTCACTAGGTTATCATATATCTCAGCCTCACCCGAGTCCTTTGTGAAAGAAAAGGAGACAGACCAAACATCTTTTAACGCCCTGGCGTGTTGACTTGTTGCGTCTCAATCCGGAGTTATCCAGTCGCCGGTCCGCCTGATGGCGTCGGCATTTCGAGCTGTCGCTCCTTTCGGTCTCAACTCGAGCAAAAACAACTCCACGATGGCCTCTCCTTCCACACCTCGATCGAACATCGCACCGCGCCTCGAAGCCGCCAGGTCTTCGGACGATAATTCAGTGACGCCGACTCGAGCGACATTTAGCAGCGCCGCCTCCGGCCAGAAACCTTTGCCATCAAGTCCCTTCCCGCAGTCAGTGCAGGTTCCCGATAATACCGATCGCCCGAGGAGAGACAACTCTCAGCACTCTTCCAAGTCCTCCAATAGGGACTCTGTGGATATAGATATGGATGAATCTGACGGGGACGGAGATGAGGATGGCGGCTCTGATGCCGAGAGCCTGAACGCGGACGGAACAAGATCCGGCAAGAAGAAGAAATCACAAAGGTTCTACTGCACTGATTTTCCCCCATGCAACTTGAGCTTCACACGAAGTGAGCACTTGGCAAGACACATCAGGTATGGCGATTGCCACGGGCTTCTGTTGAGTGACAATCGTTGACGATATATAGAAAACACACTGGAGAACGTCCCTTTCAGTGCCACTGTTCTCGCCGTTTCTCTAGGCTAGATAACTTGAGGCAGCACGCTCAAACAGTACATGTCAACGAAGACATCCCGATCGACTCACTTGCGGCTACCGGATCCAGGTTCCAACGACAACTACGAACGGAACGTGCTCGCCAAGCAGGCAATCGAGCCAGAGCCTCTACTGGGGGTAGCGCAGGGGGCCCCATTCGCGGGCACTCGAAGTCGCTCTCGACATCAAGCATCACCAGCGTCGGTTCGGTAGGGTCAGCTTATAGTATACAGGCCATGGACGTCAAACGAAGGCCTCCGCCGCTGGTTATGGCTGATCCCAGGCAGCGGTTGTCCCTCGAGTCATATCGGAGCAATGCGGACAGTGCCTATTCAGGCTACAGACCACCTTCACCAGGGGAGTTCAGCGCACCCACCTCGGCCACGTTTTCGACGGGCCAGAGCAGCCCTCGTTGGTCTGGCTTGGCCTCCCCTATTTCGTCACACTCGCGATCCCACAGCATGTATGTGGCAGGGAGCCGTACTCCCGGCCGCCGGCTGAGTGTACCATCCGGCGCCACCCCTTTCCAGTCTCCCCACGGCCCAATCGCCATCCAACCCACCTTTGCCTCCGGACTCATCAATACCTCCCATGCCGGCGCTTTCTCTCCCACTAACAGTAGTCTGATGTCCTCTCCCACGGTCTCCACGTCAGGCTGGTCCGTACGCCGGGACTCTACGTCCAGCGCCACGGACGAGGCATGGCGTCGGCGCACCTGGCACCCGGATAGTCGCAACTATGGACCCAATCCAAGCCAGCTCAGCACTGTGGTTAGCCAATCTGTACAGGCGAATCCACCGCCTCCGATCGCCAATCCTTCCGCCCCCCAGTCGAGCCTCCGGCTCCCCGGCATCGAGTCTTTCGATTCTGTTCCTCGACGTCCTGCGACCCCTCCTAGGCGCAATCCCTCGCCTATGGTGATTGACTCGGGACCTGGTGCTCGACCAATTGTTCAGCCGCCTACGTTAGAAGCACCTCCGATGGATGATCGGAGGAATCTCAATCGGTACGATGCTAGCCTGCAACGGGGGCTCAATCGCCTTGACATAAACCACTCAACTCCGCCCCGCGACAGTGCTGGAGCATGGGCCTCGGAGGCACACAGGGCGGTTCAGGCACAGGCCGAACAGGTACGGATGAATCATCCCACAGTCAGGTTTGAGGATCACCCGCCGATCGCCTATCAACATCCCAACAATGTTTCGGCTCCGCGATCCCTCCATCAGCACACGATGTCAGCCCCATCGACATCTGTTAGGGAGAACAAGCGGCACGGTTGGTACAACGGTCCGGTGGGCCCTCGGGAGAGTGCACAGCAGGCTCAACCGGATGGCCGAAATGCCCACGTGGATCGTCTGGTCCATCCCAATTTCCAAGCCTTCAATGGGTTCCCTGGCCGAACTCCACAGCCGCAGCAACCGCAGCAGCAGCAGGACAGCCATCCAAACCCTTCGGACCCTCTTGGCCGACTAGAAGCATTGGTTGCTGTTGCTACGAGTGAGGGCTCCACGGCAACAGCATGTTAGAGCCCAACCGCTGCCTCAAGCACACCTTTCGGGGGGGCTTTTTTTCTTTTGCCCGCCCCTCCTTCCTTCGTCTTTCTCTCCTCTCTCTCGATGTTGGCGGCTACCGAGTGAGAACACTGCGTGGCTCGGTGATGGCTGAGCTCCGCGTTATAGAGTAAATGCAGTCGCTCATCCCCCTGGTGCAACTAAATGGCGTTGCCATGGAGCACCCCCAACCCTTATCTCTTGACGTATTTCTATCTCATTCATATCTGCTTTCTTTTCTTGTCACAGTCCTGGCCTCGAGATGTTTTCCTCTTTTTTTTTTTTTTTTTGGCACCCTTGTTGAATGCTATTTCTCATGTTGTAGTGGGATTTCCTTGGTGGTTTTATGACTTGACGACGTTATACCCACTCATTGATGTGAAGGAGGCTTTGGGGGATCTTTAATGACTATGGCGAATCCGACTTCAGAGGGCAATCTCAACCTGACGAGCCGACAAGACGTACTGGCTCCGGTCTTCCTGGGGAGGCGGTGGAAATGGTCACGACAGAACACGAAGAAGCAATGATTATTTGATACCCGAGGGTCTGTCGACCCTTCATCACGAGCTTTGCTGATAAAGGGAAGCTGGCATCGACACCAGATTTCTAGGGCTGCGTTTTGGTTTAAAGCAAATCGGTACTTACGACGAATGAAACTTTTCCTATTCCCCAAAGTTGAAGCGCAACGCGTTAATGTGTGATGATTCGCCTCCGTCTCAAGCGCACGTAAAACCAGACCCAATATACGTGACGGTCTGTTTCTTACATTCACCAGCCGCTGCCGCAATACGTCCTGAACTGGTGAATTCCCGTGAGGCGGAAAGTGCTTTTGGACCATCTGAGCGGCCTCCAACTCATCTGTCGGCTTCTTTCGAGGAGGTGGGACTCTGCTGATGGCGGTATTGCTGCTTGCAAGTTTCCTGAGAAGCACCTTATGGCTAACGGCTGGTCATATAATATCTCTTGTAACCAGGGGCGGAATAGGTCTTTTACCCAAGCCGATCGGTCGTGGTTCTTCGCTTGCATCGCCTTTGAGATGACGGTGAAGCTGTTCCGCTTTTCACAAGGCCTTTGCTGCGACATCTGACTTAAGGCGACGGCATGGTCGTCCAACCCCCCTTCGGCCACGCTCATTAACGCTTTATCCAGCCCCTTCATACTCCCCATTTTGCCATACCAGCATCTCGCGCAGACTTACCAGCTTCAATCGAGCCGCTGTAGTGTTGCGATCATGGTAGCTGAGCTCTGCATCCACAGCCTCTTGCTTGGCCTGCTGTACGCGACGCTACATGTGTTGTCGCAAAAATTGAAACCTCGAGAGCAAGATGTGTCTAGCAGAAGTGTCGCTCACAGACCGTCGTATGCCACTCATCTTGACCTGTATGGCGAGTGAAAGCCTAGGATTTCTCGCGGCGATTTGTGACACAGCGATGCTTGAGGACATGGCCCCTGGAGGTGCGAAGATCTGCCTCCTGCATCTAACACGTCTTTCTAGAAGACTCGATTTCTCAAACCGCGTCAACAAGGGTTCTTAGTTGCTTTCACAAGATCGCAATGCGTCGCGACAAAGCTGATCGTGTGGTAAACGTATTGTTCACACGTTTGCTTGAGCACGTTCAGGGTCTGCAACAATGAGCCAGGGAGACGCTCATTCGCGGGTTTGATGAATATTTACGAGACTCTTGGCGGCAACTCCCTAGCGCAGTACGAGAATGAGCCACGAGGCGAGGTCTCGAAAGACTTTGACGCCTGAGAAATTGATGTCGCTGAAGCCGGGCATGTCGATAAGGACCACGGTAAGGTTGGAAGCGGTGATTTGTATGCTCACGCATTTCGCGAATTGGGTACACGATTTCAGCCACATGCCTTCGGGAATGTTGTGCATGGCTAGGCATGTGGTTGCTGAAGTCACCGACTTGACTTCAGGCCATGGCCGATGACGGCTGCTTTGTCTGTTTAGTCGAGACGGGCTTGATGAACGAGATCTCGCCAACACTGGTGACACCAAAGACTGGGATGAAGACATCGTTAGTACTGGCGAAGGCGGCCAATACTGGGAGGTGCCATCGTTGCATGGACTCGTACCTGATGGTCCCGCCACCTACAGCGAAGGCAATATCCCTTGAGTGGAGGCCGGCTTTCTTCTTCCTATCTACTGATGCTGTCTTCGCACGGGGCTCATTTCCAGCAATTCTTGCATATCGTGACAACATCCGGCGACAATCCAGAGGGCATACTGCTGCAAGAATTCCTCCAACTCCCGCCGCCTCATCTCCCACTGCAGAAGTGGCTGAACATGACAACGCGAAAAGACGAACGGCGGTGCCCTTGCGGACGCTCATAAATTCTCAAGGACAATACTCCAGCTAGCAGCGACAGCTTTGGGTTCGACATCCTGAAGCACTAAACTCCGAAAAATACTTTTTACTTAGACCTCCGACATTGCCACTACACTCGTGGGTGTCATGGGACCTGGAAAATCGACCTTGACGAGGCACTTCACGAAGCAAGCCGAAAGTACCCCACAGCCTCCAGTCATATGTATCTAAAGTCTTACAAGCCTCAATCTCCTATTGAACAAGGAGCAGTCTAGTTCAATATCGATGTTTGCAATACCTGTCTGACGGCTCGCAATCTTTTTGATTGACACTGTCGGATTCGACGACACGTACACGATTGGCATCAACGTCCTCTGTCGATTGGCCAACCGGCTCAAGACGGCGAGAGCAGCATTGTTTGCATTCTACTTATTGGTCATAGGAGGATCAGCGGCTCAGCCATGAGAAACTTGTCTGTGTCTGGCAAGCTCTGCGGCCCCAATGTTGGGAGTGCCTTTCTTGAGACGGCCACGTAGATTAAGGCAGTAAGCAGCGGATTCGAGATGTTGTTTGCTGGGCAAAGAGAATTTGAGTTGGTGCGCACGCCCGAGTTTCGGAATCTCATGATTGACGTCGGCAGTCGCATGTTTTGACGAGACCGTGGGTGCGACTCTATGATCGAGGCTGTGCAGTATCTCGTCAAAGAGAAACGTCCTATTACCAAGGAAATTCAACAAGACATTGGGAGTCCGGTTCTTGGATGGATCAGGCTACCACGGGGAAAGAGGTTGAGGTGGAGGCAGCCAGGCAGCGAGATAATTATGAGCAACGGCTCAACGTAGTCAAGCAAGACATGACTGAAGCGCGGAAGCAGTGGTGCGAGGGGCGGCGGGAGCTTCAAGCAGACTGCCAAGAGGTGGAGTTGAGCATCAAGGAAAGCCACGAGAACGTGCGGCGATTGCGGGAGGAGAAGAACGAGCTGCAGAAACAGAGGAGGGATGGGTAGGAAAAGGAGATGCAGATGATGATGACAGGGTGGCAGAACCGGCAGTCGAAGTAACGTGAGGCTTAAAGGCAGCAGAAGGCAGCGGGGGAGCAACTTTGCACGGAATTTCTTGCAACGATCCTAGAGGGTGGTAGAGAAGCAACTGGACCATCAAAGACGAGGAGGGAGCAGCAGCAGCAGAGATAGAGGGAACAAATCGCCGCTGCCACTCTGCAAAGACAAGGTCCAGGCAGCCCGGCAGTGGCAGCACCAGGCGGCTACGGCGTACGTACAGCTGACAACGGTGTGATGCCAGCCGCGGTTTGCGTTCTACTGATGGTTTCACGTACCTTATCAGTGGGGGGGTCTCCTGAATGTGTGCATGTATGCCTGAGCAGAATTTGACTACATGGGGCCCAAGATGTGCCATCCTATCTCGTGGTTGTAGGATTCTTGACGGAATGGGCTGGGACTGGCCAAGGGGGAAGGGGGTTGCTAGGATGTGTACAGGAAAGGGCGTAGGCGGACACGGCATAATATCGAGCGTGAGGCAAGTGCTTCGGGTTTGATGCGGTTTGGGGGTTGGATTCTGAAGAGTGCTCCTCGGTTATATCCTAGCCGTGTTGAAAGAGGTAGGTCGGTGTATAATCAGCTTTGCTTTCTTTCCTGTGGTTCTCGATTCCCAAGGCCGCGTAGACGCACAAGCCTTGGCTGTCAAATCAAAGCAGACATGCTACTAGGCTAAGATTTGAAAGAGCGGTCTTTGTTTGATATCGAGGGCTCTTTCTGAAGGGTGAACTGCCGCTCTAGTCTTTGATTTTTACTCGTCCAAGCGGGCACAAATACAGCCATAAGCACTCGAGAGTGTTCGGTGTTTACCTTTGAGAGTGAGAGCAAGCCGTATTGGTTTCTTTGGTACCGGTTGTAATATCAACGATGTCATGTCGCTTGGAATCCTTCACTATCTGTTCCCTTGTCTAACGAGACGCCGGCTTTGCCCCATAGTCCCGAGGACCCATGCAAGCCTCAAGTCCCTTTTGCCCTGCTTCGTGTTTCTCGTCAACCAATCTACATTTATAACTCGGCCAGAGAAAGCTTGGTGGCTTGGCGGTAGTAGATGGGGGCCAAGACACGAAGCACGGGCCGTTTGCCGGATATGGTCATATGCGCCGCTCTAGGTCGGGACCGGGGCCGTTACGGCACGCAACGACAGGCTCAACGACGATGATAACACTTTGTACTCTCGTGCCGCAAAGAAACCGGTATCATTGTGGGATATGTCGATGGTGAGCGCCTTTTTCGCTTCTCCTGTGATTGGTGTATTGGCAATGGGGTTTTTTTTTTTTTCAAGCCCATACAAAAGCCGTTTACTCGATAGTAATGACTAAACACCAACAAGCCTCCGTCCCGCCGAGCACAGAAGCAAAAGGGGTGTTGTTCCTTATGTCGAAGAAAGTCCTAGCGCTGGAGAAAGTCCTAGAGTGCTGCAGGGGCGGCATCGAGCACACGCAATTACCTGGTGCTCGCAAGCGCCCGGGTGCTCTTGTTTTGCTGTTGTTGTTTTTCTAGCATGCGAAGGAATCCTTGCCCGCGTCACGCAGATAGTCCGTGGTGGTTTCGGGGTCTCAAGAATCCGAAGCTACTATAAATACATGCCCGCGGCCCCGTCTTCATGCGAGATGTGATTTCAACTGTACTTGTTTATACACGATATACGCACACGCACGCATACTCTCTCTCTTTCTTTTCTTTTCTTTTCCTTTCTTTCTCTCTCTTTCTCCCTCTCTATCTCACACATAGACGCACACTCGCGCGCGCATATACGTACATGCACACATACACACATACGTATACTTATATATGTGTATAAATATCCTCGCTTCAACATGACGACTCTCGTTGCCATGACCTGCATCGTGCACGGCGTGATGGACGACTGCACCACAGACGAGGCGTTGAACCTCTTGCCGCGTACGACGGCGTCCAGCTCTGTCGCTACCGCTGGGGCCGCGTTTGTCAAGAAAGAGACGGCCAATGACCAGAAACCTTTGATACCGATTACCGTTCAAGCAGCGCCAAACACCTCTGCCAAAGCCGCAGCATAAGAGGTGACTGATAGACCAGTATGTGACAGCTCTTGTTCCTGTGTCGAGCTTTCTGACTGGTGTGATGGTATGGCAGATCCACGCTGATGCTGAAGGGGTTTCCTAGCGAAGACTCGTGTGGCTGCATAAGCGAAATTTGGTATAGAACGCGAGGGCAGGGCGTTTTGTGTCAATGGAATGGTTGGATCCAAAAGCGAAGGTTGATCAGCTGCGTGAGTATATCACGGTTTGGGAAGGATGCACTACAAATAACAGGTCTCGTTGTACAATACAATGTGTTGTCAGGTTGCAGTTTGCTGGGTCGAGGCCAAACTCTGTAGCTACGATTTTATGCTCAGGCTGGTTATACTTCTACCAATGCGGATAAAGCCAAGGCGTTGATCACACGGACACAGATTTCAGCTGCACACCCTACCGAAAAGCTTGATGTGGGCCAATGGCGTGAATGATAGATATAGTAAGGGTGTTTAATGCTTGGACACTCGGCGGGGGCACATCGTTGTGATTCTTAGGCTTTGGACTAGGGAAACTAATAGTGCTAAGTAAAGACTCGGATGTGGATTATAGAACCGTTGGGGTTGGGTGAATGTTTTTATGGCCAGCCCCTCTCAGTCTAGATACACTTCAAGGCACACGCCTACCTCAGGTCCAGCTGCTTCACCATGTCCCGGACCGTGACATCAAACGGCTCGG
The DNA here is from genome assembly GCA_000732775.1 of Stachybotrys chlorohalonatus IBT 40285. Lineage (NCBI taxonomy): Eukaryota > Fungi > Ascomycota > Sordariomycetes > Hypocreales > Stachybotryaceae > Stachybotrys > Stachybotrys chlorohalonatus. Next base: position 10,680 of record KL660382.1, on the reverse strand, counting down.
GCGGCCTGCCCAGGACCTCCTCCAGCGTAGGCGCCACATACGCCGCCTCGCCGGCGGCGATGGCTTGCCAGGCCGTGGCCCAGGTACGGGCCTTTTCCTCGGAGCCAAAGTAGGCGAGGACGTGCGGCTGGGCGACGTACTCGTCGACGGAGACGGGCGTGATGCGGACGGGCCGGCCGAGGGCGTCGGCGAGGGTCTGCACCGTCTCGGCGAGGGACCACTCGCGAGGCCCGGTGAGGGCGACGATGCGGTTCGTCCAGGGGAAGGGGCCGGGGGAGTGGAGGTACTGCGAGATGAGTCTCGCCGTGGCCTCGCCGAGCTCGTCGCGCTTGGCCCAGCTGACGCCGGGTCTGCCGCCGTCGTGCGGGATGCGGATCTCCTCTACCGGGTTCCGCAGATCGAAGAAGGCCGTGTATATAGGGAACGACTCGTGATACAGCCCCTCCCGCATACTCGTCCAGGTGAACCCGGGGTCCGCGGCGGCCAGCGCCCTCAACTGCTCCTCGCTGTCCAGATGGGCGCCCATGACCTCGGCCGCGGACGCGTTCCCGTCGGGCAGGGCAAAGGCCAGCGACGAGTAGAAGATGTGCTTGACGCCGGCGCGGTGCGCGCTGGTGATGGCGGGCAGCTGGACCTGGACGCGGTACTCGCGCACGTGGCTGGGGTACGAGATGAGGAAGAGCACGTCGACGCCGGCGAAGACGGACTCGAGGTGCTGCGGCGGCGACTCGTACGAGGCGGTGCGGGTCTGGGCGCCGGGCGGCAGGGCGCCGAGCTTGGTGGGGTGGCGGCTGATGAGGACGAGGGACGGGGCCGGGATGAGGCGCAGGAGGTGGGCGAGGGTGCTGGTGCCGAGGGCGCCCGACGCGGGGAAGATGCCGACCGTCTTCATGGCGGGGTTGTGCGTGGTCTGGTGTTGCCTGCGAGAAGTGAGAGGCTTGCTTGGCGGAGGGGGTTTGGGGGAGGGAAGTCGTAGGAAGAGAGTGGTGAGGGTGGCGGTGGTGATGCTGTCATGCTATCATACGCAGTCGGATGCAACGTCGATCGGCGAGGTGCCCGCTTTTCCCGGCGGGGACGCTCCGAGTGGGATGGACGGTGATGCAGCTATAGTTATAGCTATAATGAAGTCTACTAAGCCATGCAGATCCATGCACGGTAAGAATGAGTCGCGAGAGGCAGTGATGGATGCTTTGGCCAGTGAAAGCCGGTAAATAGAGAAGCCCAAGAGTCGCTACAAGACGTCGCTACAGAGACCCGGCAAAGAATGGGGGTCGCCGGTTATCCCGGCATCGTCAGGCCCGCCAAGCATCCCGCCGGTCTTGAGCACTGCTTACATGAACATGTTGCACAAGTACGGTCGGCATGAATTGCAAAGCAGCGGGTCTGAGGCAGCCTCGGGCGGTCGGGACGGGAAACAGGCCCCGCGCGTTGGGGGAAACAGCACGAGGCCGTCCCGCCGTCCCGTCGCACTCGCACCGTGAGATAGTGGCAGGAGATATATAGCCTCTTCCTTGCCCCATTACAATCCGAGAGCTCCTCGAAATATTTAGCCGTCGATGCTGAGCTGGTTCCCGAGTACGCTAGCGTTGGTGACAGGTGGTTGGTGGCTTGTCTCGAAGGACCAAGATATTACGCACCTCGACACAGCTGCAGGTCTCGAATGACGGGCGCTGTCTCAGTCATAGATGGTTCAAGCGTCACCAAAGTGCCCTCTGCGCGGAGAGCCAACTCCGCCGCGTCGGGTCGCCCGTCGGGCCCAAGTACGCAACGCAGGTGGCACGCAGACGCCAGAAACAGGGCTTGCGGGTTGGTATTTTGCGCTGACGGTAGGGGCTCTGCCTTGTCTCGACGGGGGACCGAAAACGAACCCTGCATCGACAATGGCAGGTGGTCGCAGACGTCGGGACCTCGGCGGTAGAACCGTGGCGCGCGGTGCTACACACCGGGGCTGGTGCTGTGCGTGCGCGACGTTGGCGGTGCTGTTCCTGCCAAACCGCTATGCGTGGGAGGGGGGCTCGACAGCATCGGCGTCTTCTACCTGCTTGCGCTGCATGCCCGGGCCCGGCGGGGCGCAAGGCGGCCCGCGTTCAAAGTGCCAGTGCCAGTGCGGCGCGGGGCACGCTGGCCGGGGGTTGAGGGCGCGCACAACCTCCGCGGCATCTTGGAAACCCCGGACGACGAGCGGGCGGTGCTCGAGGGGCCGGCTGAGAAGTCGCTTCGACGAGGCGCTGCTGTTCCACGCCGGGAGGCCCAAGGGGCAGTTGTAAACGTACTGGAACAAGGCTTCCCGGCGAGAAAAGACATGCGGCCATCGGGTTTATCATCGGGATTCGACCCCAGCGTGTGTCACCGAGCCCCGTCGGCAGCTGGAGACCAGCCCGCAGGAGGACGGGGGTCAGCCGACGGAATCCGAGGCACGACGACGGAGCGTGCAGCGTCACGTTACCTGCCACTGGAGACTTCAGCTCGTCGATGGAATCAAAAGGGCCCCCCCCCCCCCTTCGTTACGACCCGAACAGTGGCCGCATGACGCAGGGCAGAGACAGGGCCAGCCTTGGATGCAGCCTTGCCGGCGTGGGCTCGGCGGTTAACCCTCGTCGCCTGCGACAGGTTGCTTACCTCATACACGTCCCCGTGCCCCATCGCAACGTCATTGTCGTCATCGTCGCCTGTCGCAGTCCTTTGACTCTGCCATTCTTTCCCACAGCACGGGATGGGCTTCCCCTCTAGTTCGTCCCTGGCCATGTATGAGACGAACAGCCAGTCCCCTTTTTCCGCATATCTCTCCCCGTTGGTGACCGAAAAAAAGGGGGGAGTCAGAAGCATCGAATAGCTCGGCCTTGCCGCTTTAGGCCTGATTCCGTCTAGTGTCTTCTTGTCAGCTTTCCCCCGAGTACGTGGCGCGCACGAACTAAACGAGAATAGCACAGACAGACGGACAGAGACAGAAAAGAAAAAAGGTGGGGAGCTGTGGTCTGCCTGAACGACCCGGGGAAGGATCGTCTACGATTGGTCGAGGAGCCCGCCATCCCATCGCCTACCTATTTTAGGAGTCACAGCAGACCAGCGCCCTATGCGGGGGAAAATACGAAGACATGGATGGGACAAGAAATCGGCATGAGCACATGGAGAAGAAGACGGGAAGGACGAACACGGCCGTAACGTACGGGTAACGGGCAACGGGTCCAGGCTGGAATCGAGCGAGGGAGTTGCTGCACAAGCCGCCTCGGCTTGGGGGATTCTGGCTTTTCCGTCTGCCTCTGTTGGTGTTTCGGGCTGTTTTTTTTTTGGTTGTTTTTTTTTGGGGACCAATATCATGTGAATGTGGAATCTCCACCCCCCTCGTCGCTTTGACTCTGTTTCCCTTTCACTCTCCCCCGCCTGGAACGGGTAGGTACACGCCGTTACCTCCGCATCTCCCAGGGACTCGACTACCGTCGCCTCTGCTGGGTTTCCACCTAGCCCTTCGGACACATATCCTTGCCCCAGGCGCTCTCTCTCTCTCTCTCTCTCACTCCCCCCCTTCTGCATCGACCCGTCCCAGCAGTGGACGGTATGTATGTCCCGTACATACGTTTTGTATCCTGCGGTACCCGTGGCCCGTAGACAACCCCCCGCCCCTCGACGGTCTTTAAAACCG